>JH720167.1:11991-92582 GCA_000231845.2 Tetrahymena malaccensis 436 | reverse complement strand
GTAATTTAATTAAATATCAAGTTATTTAGTTTGTTTTACTTTTTTAGTAAAATTTAATCTTAATAAGAAATGAATTACTTTTGAAAATTAATACTCACTCATATATTCTTTTTTGATTTTTTGTTTAATTTTAATGCATCTAAATTTGTTTTTTTCTAAACTTAAAGTTCAAATTTTCTATTTATATAAAATATATTTATTATTTAATATTTTAATAGGTGAAACTAATTTATGATAGAAATTAAAATATATAGAGAATTGGGTCATCCAGCTCAAATCAGATATCCAAGGCTAAACTCCTTCCAAAAAAAAAACATTTAATAAAAATACTGTGAATTCTATGTTTTAGCTCTTTTAAATTTACTTAATATATGTTTTTTTATTATCGTATTTAAAAATTATTATTTATGAATTGAACATATTGAAAAATGAAATAAAAAATTGTAAAATGAATTATGACTTAATAATTTTCATTTAATTTTTATATTCTAAACTATTAAATCACCTGAAATGTTTTTATTTATATATTAATTTAGAGTAAATCTTTAATTTTAATTAAATGCATAAAAATTTTAATAGTAATTTTAATATACTTAATTTGATTGAGTTAATTGTTGCAAAATAAAATGAATCTCCACAAATTTTATGTCAAATTTATTTGTTTTTTGTATCCAAATTAATTCTTATTAAAAATAAATCATTATTTAACTATTTTAATAATTAATTAAATTTAGATAAAATTGTTAATAATTAAATATAAAAAAAAAATGATATAATAGAATTAATATAGAAAGCTGGAAGATGTAGTTATTTATTTTTCAATTAACTACTCCTTAAATTTGTTTTTATCATTAAAAAAGTTTTTAAACTCTTCCCTTTAATCTCATGCAAATCTACATATTGAATTCTAGTAAATTAAATTTATTATCATTTATTTTATTATATCTATAAAAATATTTACCTTTAATTTTATTAATATTTATTCTAATTGATTGATCAATTTTAGAATTTGTTAAATAATTTATCAGCTATTTATTATTTTATATGTTTTCTTCGTTTTTCCTTTTAATTAACTAATAAGCAAACTAATTATATTTTCTTCAATATTTAAAAAGGAAAAAATAAATTGGTTGCGAAGGCGTCTTAGGCTTAGGTTCTGCATTAGCAAAATGCACTAATCTCTCAAACTTGACACTTTTTTTGGAGTAAAAACAATTTATTTCTTTTGGATTGTGATATTTTTTAATAATTAAATGGATTTAAAAAATATTCTTTTAATTTATATACCCAAGTAGATTTTAAAAATACTCTTTTAATTTATTTCCATTTTAATTCCAATTTTTTATCTTAAATTTGATTTATTTTTGCTTTCAGCACTTGCTTAAATAATTTATTAGTTGATAATTAATTCATATTTTTTCTTAATTTTTTCTTTTAACTAACTAATAAACAAACTAATTTTATTATCTTCAATTTTGAAAAGCTACCATAGAATTCGTGACTAAGGTGCCTCAGACTTAGGCTCTGGATTAGCAAACTGCACTAATCTCTCAAATTTGACACTTTATTTGTAGTAAAAACAGTTTATTTCTCTTGGATTGTGATATTTTTTAATACCTAAATGGATTTAAAAATATTATTTTAATTTATTTGCTTTTTAATTCCAATTTTTTATTTTAAATTTAATTTATTTTTTGCTTTTAGCATTTGCTTAAATATTTATTTATTGATAATTATTTCATATGTTTTCTTCATTTTTCCTTTTAACTAACTAACAAACAAACTAACCATAAAAAAAGGAACAATAGAATTGGTGGCAAAGGTGCCTCATCCTTAGGCTCTGGATTAGCAAACTGCACTAATCTTTCAAATTTGGCACTTTATTTGTAGTAAAAACAGTTTATTTCTTTTGGATTGCGATATTTTTTAATACCTAAATGGATTTAAAAAATAGTCTTTTAATTTATTTTCTTTTTAATTCCAATTTTTCTATTTTAAATTTAAGTCATATTTGCTTTTATCGCATTTGCTTAAATATTTATTTATTGATAATTTTTTCATATGCTTTCTTCATTTTTCCTTTTAACTAACTTAACTAATAAAAAAACTAATTATATCTTCTTCAATATATAAAAAGGGCCAATTAAATTGGTGACGAAGGTGCCTCAGGCTTAGGTTCTGGATTAGCAAACTGCACTAATCTCTCAAATTTGAAACTTATGTTGTTGTAAAAATAATTTATTTCTTTTAGATTGTGATATTTTTAATATCTAAATGGATTTAAAAAATAGTCTTTTAATTTATTTGCTTTTTAATTCCAATTTTTTATTTTAAATTTAATTCATTTTTTGCATTCAGCATTTGCTTAAGTATTTATTAATTGATAATTATTTCATATTTTTTCTTCATTTTTCCTTTTAACTAACTAATAAACAAACTAATTATATCTTCTTCAATATTTAAAAAGGGGCAATAAAATTTGTGACTAAGGTGCCTCAGACTTAGGTTATGCTTTAGTAAACTGCATTAATCTCTCAAATTTGACACTTTATTTGGAGTAAAAACAGTTTATTTCTTTTGGATTGCAATATTTTTTAATACCTTAATGGATTTAAAAAATAGTCTTTTAATTTATTTGCTTTTTAATTCCAATTTTTTATTTTAAATTTAATTCATTTTTTGCTTTTCTTAAATATTTATTTATTGATAATTATTACTTATACTTTCTTCATTTTTCCTTTAACTAACTAATAAATTATATCTTCTTCAATATATAAAAAGGGCCAATTAAATTGGTGACCAAGGTGCCTCAGGTTTAGGTTCTGCATTAGCAAACTGCTCTAATCTCTCAAATTTGACACTTAATTTTTAGTAAAAACAACTTATTTATTTTTGATTGTGATATTTTTTAATACCTAATTAGATTTAAAAAATAATATTTTAATTTATTTGCTTTTTATTCCAATTTTTTATTTTAAATTTAATTTATTTTTTGCTTTCATTTCAGCATTTGCTTAGGTATTTATTTATTGATAATTATTTCATATGTTTTCTTCATTTTTCCTTTTAACTAACTAATAAACAAAGTAATTATATCTACTTCGATATTTAAAAAGGGCCAATTAAATTGGTAACGAAGGTGCCTCAGGCTTAGGCTATGCATTAGCAAGCTGCACTAATCTCTCAAATTTGACACTTGATTTGTGGTAAAAACAGTTTATTTCTTTTAGATTGTGATATTTTTTAATACCTAAATAGATTTAAAAAATAGTCTTTTAATTTATTTGCTTTTTAATTCCAATTTTCTATTTTAAATTTAAGTCATATTTTCTTTTCAGCATCTGCTTAAATATTTATTAATTGATAATTATTTCATATACTTTCTTCATTTTTCCTTTAACTAGGTAATAAACAAACTAATTATATCTTCTTCAATGTATATTAAAAGGGCCAATTAAATTGGTGACGAAGGTGCCTCAGGTTTAGGTTCTGGATTAGCAAATTGCACTAATCTCTCAAATTTGAAACTTATGTTGTTGTAAAAATAATTTATTTCTTTTAGATTGTGAAATTTATTAATACCTAGTAAAATCTTATTTTAATTTATTCGCTTTTTATTCCAATTTTTTATTTTAAATTTAATTCATTTTTTGCTTTCAGCATTTGCTTAAATATTTATTAATTGATAATTATTTCATATTTTTTCTTCATTTTTCGTTTTAACTAACTAATAACCAAAATAATTTTATTTTCTTCAATATTTAAAAAGGTACAATAAATTTGGTGATGAAGGTGCCTCAGGCTTAAGTTATTCATTAGCAAACAGCACTAATCTCACAAATTTGGCACTTGATTTGGAGTAAAAACAGTTTATTTCTTTTGGATTTTGATATTTTTTAATATCTAAATGTATTTAAGAAATAATCTTTTAATTTATTTGCTTTTTATTCCAACTTTTTATTTTAATTTAATTTATTTTTTGCTTTCAACATTTGCTTAAATATTTATTTATTGATAATTATTTCATATGTTTTCTTCATTTTTCCTTTTAACTAACTAATAAACAAACTAATTATATCTTCTTCAATATTTAAAAAGGGGCAATAAAATTGGTGACGAAGGTGCCTCAGGCTTAGGTTCTGGGTTAGCAAACTGCACTAAACTCTCAAATTTTACACTTAATATGTGGTAAAAACAGCTTATTTCTTTTGGATATTGATATTTTTTAATATCTAAAATGATTTAAAAAATTATCATTTAACTTATTAGATTTATACTTTATATATTTGCTTTTTGATTTTGATTATTTTTTTAATTTTGATAAAAAAAACTATCTAAAATAATGAATACTTTATTTATTTATTTATAAAAATTTAATTAAAAATATTAGTCTTTTTCACTTGTTTATTTAAATATTAATTTTTTTAATTATCTCACATATAAATTTATAGGAAAAATAAAATAACTGATTCACAAGAAGAAGAAAAAAAAATATTGAACAAGTACCTTAAATTTAAAAGATTAGTTGTCAAAAAAATTAATTTCTGATAAAAAGTGAGTAACAGAAATAGAGATAACTTGAAAAACAAAATTTTCTAAAAAAAAAAAAAATATTTGTTTATTTATGTATATTTTTTAAATTTTTAAACTAGTGATAATACAAGAATGTAACTTTATGAATATTTTATCTAAAAGAAATTAAGTAAAATTGTAGATTTATTATAAAGAAATTATTTGAAGTTTATTAAATATTATTGTTGAATTTTTTGTTAATTTAAATATATGAATATTAATACTCTAATATTTAAAAATATATAAAAATAATCTTAAACAAAGATTCTTTAATCAAATTATTGAAAATAAGAATACAAAATATAAAAAAATACACATAAACATTTAACTTTATTTAATTCTAATTAAGATTTATAAATATTCATCTAATCAAAAACCAAACAATAAACAATTATTTTAGCTTTCTAAACAGTTTTTAGTCAAACTTACCTACAAAATTAATTCATAATTTGTTTTCAGTACTTTATACATATTTATTTACAATTGTAATATAAAATGTCAATTATATTACTGAAAACACCAAATATTTATCCAGCAATTTGATAGTTATTTCCACTCTTTTTTTATTTGAAAATTTAATCACATTTTTTGAAAATATTAACTCCTCTAGATTAAGACCAAAGCTTTTAAGATTTTAGATGATCTATTGTACTTTGCTAATTTAGAGACATTTTCGTCACTAATTATATTTCATCTTTTTAATTTAATGATTTATACTAATTTAATAATTTTAATCAAAACTTTAGTAATAAATATATATATTCACCTAAATTATTTAAAGTAGAAGCTAGGAATTTTTAGCAATCTTCAAAAAAAATCAAAAATTTATAACCATGTAAATTAATTTTACTATTTCACAATTCATCAAATTAACTAATTAAATATTAAAAAAAAAAATTTATTTATTAATTAGATCAAAATTAATAAATAATTACTTCGGATTAATAAAGTATTTTTTTTATTATCAATTTATTACAAGAAAAAACATTTTGATTGATCAATTTGTTCCTTTTTATAATACTTTTTGATAAATTTAGTAAATTAATTTAAATTTAATTTATAAATTTGAAATATTTTTTAATCTAAAATAAATCATAAATTAATCTGATAACATTTATTTAAATAAATGTAAAATTTTTAGCTACATTTTCTAAGTTTTCCAAATATTATAAATTAAATAAACTCAATTTAAATTCTACATTGTGTAAATTATGAGAAAGAGAAAAAAACTTTAAAGAAAACTATTATATATATATATAATTGAATCCTAAGATTCTTAAGTGAATACAGACATATATAGTGAACGACGTTAACTTTTTAAATGTGAAAAATATAAAATATAAAAAAATTATGCACAGTGCACTGCCACTATAATTTAAATTGTGGAACTTCTATATTAATACTTGATTATAATTAATTCTTCCTCAATTTTTCTAATTTTAAATAAAAGGATACATAAAAATATTTTGTTAATTTACAAGTTCTTATCTTATGCATCAGAAATAGTTATATTTGCAAATGCCTTTTCTCTATTATAAAAAAATTCTTTGAACCCAAATATAATTTGTTATCTGTTATATAGTTAGGCTGGTATCTTTCCTTTTATTGTATTTAGACTAATTAATTTCTAATAAAGTTTTCAAGCTTGATTTTGTTATTGATTTTTATAATTTAATTAGCTTAAAATAAAACAAATGAAAAAATGAAAATAATTAATTAGGATTTTTGTCAAAAATTATTGATTTTATTCTTTAATTATTGCAAAAAAATCTTAGGTTTATATTGTAGATTATATAATTAGAAACCGTAATACAAAAATAAAATAAATAAATTATTAATTTGGTTCTACTAATTACTTAAGCTTAAGTCTATATTTCTGTATTGATAGCAAATTCTTTATCCTTATATATTTCTACTTATATATTAGACCAATAAGAAGAAGATTTTAATTGTTTTTTAACACTCTAAATAGAAGCTTGATTTTCTATTTGATTTTATAATTTTTGGTAAAATTGAAATATAATAAATGAAAAATTAAAATAATTAATTAGGACTTTGTGTCAAATAACATTTTATTCTTTTAATGTTGCAAAGTTTTATGAGTTTATTGTATTTATTTTGTATAAAATTTTATTAGAAACCATTATAAATAAATTTTATTTTAATCAATTTTTAATTTACTTCTCCTAATTATTAAAGATTAAGTCTATCTTACTGTATTGATAGCGAATTCTTCATCCTTATTTATTTCTACTTATATATTAGAACAACAAGAGGAAGATTTTAATTATTTTTTAACATTCTAAATAGAAGTTTGATTTTATAATTGATTTTTATAATTCTAGGTAAATTGAAAAAAAGAAATTGAAAAAAAGAAAATAATTAATTAGGATTTTTATCAAAAAATATTTTATTACTTAAAAATTGCAATGTTTTATGTTTATTGTATAAAATTTAATTAGAAACCATAATATAAAAATAAAATAAATAAATTTTTATTTTAATTAATTAATTAATTATCGAAGCAAAAGTCTATTTTTATTCATTGATAACGAAATTTTAATCCTTATCTATTTCTACTTATATATTAACGATAAGAAGAAGATTTTAATTACTTTTTAACATTCTAAATAAAGGCTTGATTTTATAATGGACTTTTATAATTCTAGGTAAATTGAAATAAAGAAGTTGAAAAAAAGCAAATAATTAATTAGGATTTTTCTCAAAAAATATTTTATTTTTTTAATATTGGAATGTTTTATGGTTTACTGTATAAAATTTAATTAGAAACCATAATATAAAAATAAAATAAATTAATTTTTATTTTAATTAATTAATTATCGAAGCAAAAGTCTATTTTTCTTCATTGAGAACGAATTTTTAATCCTTATCTATTTCTACTTATATATTAGACCAATGAGAAGAAGATTTTAATTATTATTTAACATTCTAAATAGAGGCAAGCTAATTAATTAATTAATTAATTGATAATTAACAATAATTAAACTGACATGTTTCCTAATAAAGAAGTTAATAACAAATAAAACATTCTGATTGGATTGCTTAAAGGCATAGATATTTTCGGAGTGGGTATTAATATAAGATTTAATTAGTAGAGCAAGCATAAAACAGGTTTTGGAGGCTTAATAACATTGGTTTTAATTACTTTGCTTCTGATTCTCTTCGTTTCATCAGTTTAAATCATCATTAATAAAACAAATCCTTAAGTTATTTTTCAGCAAGACTTTGTTTCTAACCCATCTCGATATAACTTAACTAGCGAGAAATTTTCATTTGCGATAACTCTGCTCGATGCCAATTTTAATCCAATTGATGACAAAAGTATATTTAGATTTGAAGGTAACTTTTTATATAAAGAACCACAAATAAATTCTGATGGTAGCTTAGGGGCTCCTGTTTTTAAGAATAAAGTGATAGAATTAGAGCTATGCACAGAATAGAGCTTTTAAGTTAAAGGCACAGAAAGTTATTTTTTAAGTTTGCAATATCAAAGCATGTATTGCTTTAAAAATATCAACGATTATTATCTTGTTGGGCAGTTTGAAATGAGTGAATTCTCTGTTATTTAAATTAATGTAATTCCTTGCAATTAATAAGATCCTAATAATAAAGTATAATGCATGGAAGAATCTAAAAGAGATTTAATTCTTTCATAATCACTCTTATAGGTTTATTACATAACTCAAGTAGTGCAAGTTAGTAGCATAGAATAACCATTCAAACCTATGGGAATAACTTATTTTTGGGAAAATAATATTGACTTTTTATAAAATGTGAATTTAATGTTTATGAAAACATATGTAGAGGATGATGAAGGTTTAATATTTTAAAATAACGTATAAACTAGCTCTTTATTATTCAGCAGTGAGCGTACAACGATGTCCAGTAAGAAAGATTATTCAATTTATTAAATTAGCTTGTTTTTAGAAAAAAACAAAGAGTAGACATACATAAGAAAATACTAGAAGATATTTGATTGCTTTTCTTAGATTGGAGGTATCTATAATGTTTTGTTTGCTATTGGATGCATACTTGCTTAACCTTACTCGCAAATTTAACTAAATAGAAAACTTTTCAATGAGACTTTTTAAGTCAGTAACAATTATTAGGGTAATCAGCTGAATGATAGTTAAAGCTCAAACAAATCGAGCAAAACTGATAACAATATGGAAAGAAAAAAGAAAAGCCAAGAAAATCGAGGCGATACCACGAGCAAAAGTAATAAGTAAAAAACAGAACAACTAGAAAAGGCTAATAGATTTTTCTAAAATTGCTAAGAAGAAATAGATTTATAAAATGAAGAGTAAAAGAAATCGTTTATTAGCTAATTCAAATAGAAATTTATGGGAATTTAGGTAAAAAGTAGGGAATATCTTGCTTATTATTTTAACTGCTTCAAATTTTGTAAGAATGAAATGTTTGAAATAGTAAATTTTGGGACAAACTAAATTCTAAACTACACAGATATTTGTTTTATAGTAAACAAGTTGATTGAGTTAGAAAAGTTAAAAGCATTGCTGCTAAATGAACAACAAATTTAACTGTTTGATTTTATTCCTAAACCTTAAATTAGCATGAATCTAATTAGAGAGATTTAACAAAATCAATGCGAAAAAGTTCCTAAAATTAAGCAATTGAACTAAATAGAATAATAACAAAATAAAGCAAAAGAAATAAAAAATGAATATTAAAATGGATTAAATTAGCAGTTTAATATTCTCTCAATCTAAACAAAATCAACTTACGAGAAAGCAAAGGATGCATAATAAGCTTTTAATTGTATTTACAGAGATAAATAAAAATACTCCAAAATAGATCTAAAACTGATCTAGTTACTTGATTAAGAATTAGTAGAACTATTTGATGGGAATGCTTTTTAAGAAATCAATTTACTTGCAAGCGCGTTATCATTAAACCAATAATTAAGTAAAGTTAAATAAAAGTAAAGTCATTACTCACCTATTTCTGCAAGAAGAGATAGATTGTAATCAAATAAAACACCAACTCAATTTAGTTATGCTTTGACCTTCAATGAAGAGTTTAGAAATAGAAAACAATATGATGATGACTTTTTCTTAAGCGAAGATGTAGCAGAAACTGATTCAAGATTGCAAACTTACTTTCCAAGAGCAAAAAATTTTATATAAATTACAAATTTAAGAAATCTGACAACAGAAAAAGTAGGTGAGTCATAAATTTTGTAAAAAGAAGACATATAAAAGTGAAAAATTTTTAAATTTCTAATTATTGTGAAAATATTTTAATTAGATATTTAAAAAAAAATTGAAGAAATTTATTTTAATTTTTAAGTTGAATTCTTAAAAAAATTTAATTTAAATTAAAAATGATTTTTATATTTTATTTTTAGTAAAATAAATTATTAATTAGATAACCAAGTAATTGATTATTTACTGTAAAACCTAGAAAAATTACTTAAAAAAAAAATCAATAAATACTTTATCACTTATTTTAGGCTAAAAAAATTGTTGACTTTATTAAGGCAACAGATAAATGATTTATTTATATTAATTATAATAATTATTCCATTTTTATTTATACTTTGAAAATGTTTATTAATTTTAATTATAGATTGATTTGTCAAAAATAAAACATTATTTATTGAAATAAAATTTGTTATTTTTCAAGATTTAAATAGATATAGCAAAGTTTATTAATCTTAAATCCTTTTTATTACAAAACATGTTTAATTAAATTGCATGCTATAAAATTACATAATAACTTATTTAACAAATAAATTTTAAAAATAAGTTGATCTTAATACAAAATAAATTCAAATGTGTTTTTTACATTTCTTATAATGTTTGTGGGTATTCAAACCTAGCTTTTATATTATCAAGATAGATAAATAGATAGATAAATAAATAAATAAATAAAGAGCATTTATGATAAATATATCAATGTTATTATTTATTAAAAGTAGTAATTAAATAAATAAAAAAAGTAAACTACTCAATATATAATTATGTTTGCAGAATTAACAAGTAAAAAATAAAACTTTCTTATCAGATTACTCTAAGGGATAGACATTTTTGGTGTAGGTATTAACATAAGGTTTAACTAGTAAAGCAAGCACAAAACAGGTTTTGGAGGTTTAATTACACTAATTTTGGGAACATTATTATTTATTCTCTTAGTTTAGTCATTTCTAACTATCATTAATAAGTCAAATCCTCATGTTATATTTTAGTAGGATTTTGTTTCTAACCCATCTAGATATGACTTAAATAATCAGAACTTTTCATTTGCAATTACATTACTTGATTCCAGTTTTAATCCAATAAATGATAGAAGCATATTTAGGATAGAAGGTAATTTTCTCTATAAAGAGCCTTAATTAGATGCTAATGGGAATATTGGAACTTCTACTTTTAGGAACAAAGTGATTGAATTCGAACTTTGTTCTGAATAAAGCTTCTAAGTGAAAGGCACAGAAAGCTATTTTTTGAATTTGAATTACCGAAGCATGTACTGCTTTAAAAACATCAACGATTACTATCTTGTTGGATAGTTTGAAATGAATGAATTTTCAGTTATTTAAATTAACATTATCCCTTGTGATTAATCTGATCCTAATAATAAAGTATAATGCATGGAGGAATCTAAAAAGAATCAAATCCTTTCTAATTCTTAACTATAAGTTTACTATATCAATTAGGTAGTTCAAGTTAATAGCCAAGAGCAACCATTCAAACCTATGGGAATAACTTATTTTTGGGAAAGCAATATCGATTTTTTATAGAATATCAATTTGATGTTTATGAAAACTTATGTTCAAGATGACATTGGAGTTATTTTTGGAGATTATGTTTAAAGTAGCTCTTTGCTTTTTAGTAGAGAGCGTACTACTATGTCAAGCAAAAAAGATTTATCAATTTATTAACTTAGCTTGTACTTAGAAAAGAACAAAGAGTAGACTTATTCAAGGAATTACTAGAGGATTTTTGACTGTTTTTCTTCTATTGGTGGAATCTACAATGTTTTATTTGCTTTAGGTTGTATAATTGCTCAGCCTTACTCTTAAATTTAATTAAATAGAAAGTTATTTAATTCTACATTTTAAATTAATTAAAATGACGAAGATTAATAGCTAAATGAGAGTCAAACTACAAAAAAATCAAACTCCAAAAAAAATAAAGATAAAAATGCTGAAACAGAAATTTAAAATGATTTAAAAGATAATAGGAACAAGTTTTAAACTGAGAATTTAGAAAAGGCGAACTAATTTTTTGAAGGATCTTAAATTGATTAAATTGTTGAAAATAAAGAAAATAACAAGTCGATATTGAATGTGTTTAAACAACAATTTACAGTAATTAAGATTTAAACTAGAGATTATTTGTCTTAGTATTTTTGTTGTTTCAAAAGCTAAATGAGTGAATTGATCAATTTTGGGACAAAGTAGATATTTGGCTACACAGACATTTGTTTTATTGTGAATAAGCTTATTGAGCTAGAAAAGCTGAAGGCAATTTTGCTAAATGAGGAGTAGATTAAATTATTTGACTTCATTCCTAAACCATCAATTAGCTTTTAAATTTTGAGATAACTTAAAAAGAGCAATAATGTGGGAAGGTGTTTAAAAAATGATTAAAAAATTGAAACTCAAACAAACTAATAAAAGTGCTTCAATTAAGAACATTTTAGAAATTAAATATTAAATAAATAATTTAACATTTTATCTATTTAAAATAAGTCAAATTACGAAAAAGCGAAGCAAGCTCAGCTCGCTTTCAATAATATTTACAGAAATTAGTAAAAACAGTCTAAAATTGATATGAAACTTATTTAGCTTCTAAACTAAGATTTAATTGAGCTGTTTGATAATAATGTATTCTAACATAATAATCTAGCAGGAAGTATTTATCTATTTAATTAATCTCTTAGCAAAGCAAGATAAAAAACCGATAGCTTCTAATCTCCAATACTAAATTATGGAGATAGATTCTCAAAACAGTTTTCTTTCAAAAACTTTAACAAATTTAGCAAAACACTTAATTTTAGTTAAGAACTTAAGGACAAAAAATATTGTGAGGAAGATTTATTTGAAAGTAATTAGAATAGCTAAATCATTGAAATTGATTCCATTCTTCACAACTATTAACCTCAGCGTAAACACTTTATGTCTTACACTTAATAAAGAAACAAGGTTTATTTAAATGATTTTTAACTTAAAAAGCAGTAATCAGAAAATGATTCTATCAATTGAAAACCTTAAATAAATAATTTTTTTTTCTTTGTGGTATTTAATTTCTACTTATTTATTTATTTATTTATTTATTTATTTATTTTGGTTCAAATAATTTTATTAGTTTTTATTAAGAAGACATTTTTTATACTTTTTAATTAAATTATCAATAGAAATTATTTTAATTCTATTTTTACTTGAGAGCAAAATAAATTATTTGTTTTAGAAGAAGATGTTTCATGAATTACTTTACTTAAATGCTTATTAAAATTATTTAGGAACTTAAGAAATTTAATTTTATACAGTGAGTAAAGTTGAGTCAAAAAATTTTTTGGCTAATGCCTATTGATTTTTTTAATTTGCGTAGAGGTCACATAAAATTAATAAATTCTGTTTGGATTATCGATACCAAATTTAACTACTACCATATATATATTGTTTTTTAAAAATTATAATTGATTTTTGAGTGATTTTTTCATACCACTTTTGTATATAATTTAAAAAAATTAACTACATATGATATAATTTCTAATCAATCTAGTATCTCTCTTTTTTCATCAATAGAAAAATTGTCTCATTTTTATTTCTTTTAATTCAATATAATGATTTTTTAATTATTTCAGCTTTTTTGATTTTTTATATTAGATATTTATTTGCCTGTTTTATAAATTACTCGAACTAATTCTTTGGTTTTATTTTAAAGGATTTTTTATGATTTTAGCAGAAAATAATTTTTTTAGAGTTTAATTTTAGAAATGATGATTGCTTTATTATTTATTTGTTTTGTTATATCCTAATTGTTAATTAGATATTTAATTTAAGTTTTCATTTAAAAATTTACCTTTGATAAATTTAAGTGATTAATAACATTAAAGTAGTGTTGTGTTATTCATTATTTTAACTAACTTATGATTAGATGTAAAAATCCAGTTAAAATGCTTTTTGATTATTAACAACTTCTACTTAGATGTATCTGATTTCTAATTTTGGAATTTTAACATTAATTTTATATAAAAAAAAAAACAAAAATTAATTAAAAAAGCAATAAAAAATTATTTATAATTTCTCTTTATAGAGCATATAATAACAACAAGTATGTTTTCTGATTAAGAAAAAGAGAAAAACGCTAATATGATAAGTTAGCTACTAGAAACAATAGATATATTCGGAGTTGGTATCAATATTAGATTTAATCACTAAAATTAACACAAAACTAGATTTGGAGGATTCATAACTTTAGTTTTATCTTTATTGTTAATTACATTATTTGTATCATCTATTTTAAGTTTTGTTTATAAAACTAATCCTCAGGTCATTTTTCAGCAGAATTATGTGTCTAATCCTTCGAGATTTAATTTAACTAATGATAATTTTTCGTTTGTGATTGCTTTGCTTGATTCTAGTTTCAATCCAATCATGGATAAGAGTATTTTTAGAATTGAAGGTAGTTTTCTTTATAAAGAGACCTAATTAAATTCTGATGGTAGTGAAGGAACTCCTATTTTTAAGAGTAAAGTGATTTAATTTGAATTATGCACTGAGTAGAGCTTCTAAGTGAAAGGTACAGAAAGTTATTTCTTAAATTTAAAATATTAAAGCATGTATTGCTTTAAAAATATCAGCGATTTTTATCTTGTAGGATAATTTGAAATGAATGAATTCTCTGTTATTTAGATCAACGTTATTCCTTGTGATTAATCTGATCCTAATAATTAAGTATAATGTATGGAGGAGTCTAAAAAGAATGAAATTATTTCTAATTCGTAATTACAAGTTTATTATATAAATTATGTAGTGTAAATTAAGGACCTAAATAAACCATTTATGCCTATAGGGATCACTTAATTTTGGGAAAGCAATATTAACTTTTTGTAAAATGTGGATCTAAAGTTTATCAAGACTTATGTTAATGACGATGATGGAATTATTTTAGAAAACAGCATCTAAAATAGTTCTTTATTGTTTAGCAGTGAACGAGCGACTATGTCAAGCAAAAAGAATTTTTCTATTTATTAAATAAGTTTATACTTAGAAAAGAATAGAGAATAGACTTATACACGTAGATATTAAAGAATTTACGAGAGTTTTTCTTCAATTGGAGGTATCTATAATGTTTTGTTTGCGATAGGATGTATTTTAGTTTAACCCTACTCGTAAATTCAATTAAATAGAAAGCTCTTCAATGCAACTTTTTAAATCAGCAAGGATTTTAAAGATAATAAGCTTAAGGATAGCTAAAATACAAATAAAAAAGATATAAATAAACAAGCAAGCTGTAATGCACAAGAAAATAATGGTGAATTTGTTTGTAAAAGAAGCAAATATAAAATATAAAAACTGGAAAAGGCAAATAAGCTGTTTCAAAATAGCCCAGATGAAAATTTAAATGAGAAGAATTAAGTAAAAAATAATAAGACATTTAAAGAGAATTTCAAACAAAAATTAATTGGGTTAAAAATAAAAACAAAGCAGCATTTAGCACAATATTTTAGCTGTTTTAAAATATTTAAATGTGATATGACAGAAATATTTAATTTTGGGACAAATTAAATTTTAAAATACACAGATATTTGCTTTATTGTAAACAAATTAATTGAGTTTGAAAAATTGAAGGCTTTATTGTTAAATGAACAACAGACTTAATTATTTAATTACATACCGAAACCTTTAATAAGCATTAATCTTATTAGAGAACTATAATAAAATCAACAACAAAAAAGGGCTCACCACAATAGATTAACTGATTAATTAAACTAAATGGATAATAATTAAACATAAGGTAGGAACTAAAATAAATTAAATTAACAATTTACCATCCTCTCAATATAAACTAAATCGACTTATGAAAAAGCAAAGCAAGCTTAATTGGCCTTCAACTAAATTTATAAAGACTAACAAAAGCAATCTAAAATAGATTTAAAACTGATATAGCTGCTAGATTAAGAACTCATAGAACTATTTGATAGTAATGCCTTTCAAGAAAATAATTTATTAGGAAGCGTTATCTTATTTAATTAATAAGTAAGCAATTCTTAATATAAACACAATCTACTCTACTCACCCATATCATCTAGGCGTGGTAGATTTTTATCATGCAAAACTCCAAATCAATTTTCAGATTTTTTAAATTCTAACCAAGGATAAAATAGTAAGTAATGTGATGGTGAAGACATTTTCTCAAGTGAAGAATTGACTGAAACATAATCCAGAATGAAACCTTACAGCCCCAGAATTAAAAATTTTATTGAGCTAACAAATTACAGAAATAAAGTTAAATAAAAAGAAAATATTAATTCTACTTCATAGAAATTAGAAATTCAAACAATATAAAAAGAGATTTTTAAGAAAAATGAAAAGTTTTCATGAAAAATCAGCTAATATTTAAAGTAACTATTCAACCAAGCTAATTAATCAATTTAAAAACCGAAAGTAGAATTAAAAATAATTCAACTAATCCAATAATTAAGACATTTTCTGAAGTGATAACAAGATATGATTCCAGATTAAGCTTAAGACATCTTATAAAATACAAAAATAAAATAATAAAAAATAGTAGAGATATTTAATCTATTTTATCAAACTAAAATAATAAAAAGTTAAAAAAATTGAATTTTTATATTAATAAAAAGTTTTAAAGAAAAATTCATTTCATATTTAAAATAATTTAAAGTTATTTTATTGAATTAAATATTTTATAATTGAATTAAGATTGTCATATCAATATGTCTTTTAAACAATTTTTCTCTAAAAAAAATAATATTTTAATAAATTTATTTTATTATTATTGAAATTTATATATATTAATTATTTTTACTAACCAAAATGGAAATAATAATAAAAAAAAGGATAGTACAGCCTTTAAAATATTTACTAACATCTCTTTAACTTTTAATAAGCATGCCTTTCGTTAATTAACAAGACACTTTACTCTATATTTATATTTTGAGTTTTCCATAAATTATATTTTTCAAATTTCAAGTGAGAAAATTAATCGAACTGACTGTAGTTATTTGTAAATTTGATTCTTTATATAATATGAGTGTCATTTTAATTAAAGCAGCTCTATTTAAAAATATATTTGATATTTAATTATTATATTATTTAATTACCTATACCTTCTAAAGTTAGTTTGATTAAAATTTTACTTTATTTTTTTAAAGAAGGGATGGATGGCATTCCTTGCTTCCAAAGTAATAAAAGATTATGGATGGATTAAATTTATTTATCCCTTTAAGAAAGAAAAATGATTAAAATTAAATCAGTAAAATGCATGTATTTATCCTAGTAATAAACAATAAATTTAAAGACAAAAAATATATTTAAACTTCTACTTTCTTATTTTAATTAAAAGATAAGCAGAGATGAGTTTTTTGTTTTAAAATAAATTAAAATTTAATTAAGAATAATTAGAAGAGATCTAAACAAAAAGTAGAATAAAAGATGTTTTCATCATAAGAAATAAGCAATCAATAAAACTTTTTTATTGGGTTGCTTTAAGGCATAGATATTTTCGGAGTGGGTATTAACATTAGATTTAACTAATAAAGCAAGCACAAAACAGGCTTTGGTGGGTTAATTACGTTAATTTTAACTAGTTTGCTGGTGATTTTATTCACTTAATCTATTCTGATCATCATCAATAAGTCAAATCCTCAGGTCATATTCTAGTAGGATTTTGTATCTAATCCATCTAGATATAACTTAACTAGCGAGAATTTTTCTTTTGCAATCACTTTACTGGATGCCAACTTCAATCCGATTAACGATAAAAGTATTTTTAGGATTGAAGGAAATTTTCTCTACAAGGAGCCATAATTAAATGCTGATGGTAGTGTTGGAACTCCAGCTTTCAAGAACAAAGTTATTGAATTAGATCTTTGCACTAAAGAAAGCTTCTAAGTAAAAGGGACTGAAAATTATTTCTTGAATTTGGAATATCAAAGCATGTACTGCTTTAAAAACATCGAAGATTACTATCTCGTTGGATAATTTGAAATGGACGAATTTTCAGTAATTTAGATTAATGTTATTCCTTGCGACTAATCTGATCCTAATAATAAAGTATAATGTATGGAGGAATCTAAAAAGAATTTAATACTTTCTTAGTCGCTCTTGTAGGTTTATTACATCACTCAAGTAGTGCAAGTTAGTAGCAAAGAATAACCATTCAAACCTATGGGAATCACTTATTTTTGGGAAAATAACATTGACTTTTTGCAAAATGTAAATTTAATGTTTATGAAAACATATGTAAACGATGATGACGGTTTAGTATTTCAAAATAATATCCAGAATAGCTCTTTATTATTTAGCAGCGAGCGTACAACGATGTCAAGTAAAAAGGATTATACTATTTACTAAATAAGTTTATACTTGGAAAAAAACAAAGAACAGACTTATATTAGAAAATATCAGAAAATTTTCGATTGTTTTTCTTCAATTGGTGGAATTTACAATGTTTTATTTGCGATTGGGTGTATTATCGCTTAGCCATATTCTTAGATCTAATTGAATAGAAAACTGTTTAATACAACTTTTTAGATAGACAAAAATATAAAAAATTCTTAATTAAACGAAAGTCAAAGTGTTACAAAATCTAAGGGAGGAAAAAAGAATACAAGCATTAATGGTGAAAATAAGGCAAATGAGGATGTTTAAAATAACTTAGAAGATAGAATCGATCAATTTTAAACGGAAAAACTGGATAGGGCGAATTAATTTTTTGAAGAAGGTTAATCTGACAATTTAAGCTATTAAAAGAGAAGATCAATTTTAGATTCATTTAAGCAGCATTTTTCAGGGATAAAAATTTAAACGAGGGAATACTTATCATACTATTTTAACTGTTTTAAAAGCGACATGAGTGAATTGGTAAATTTTGGAACAAAATAAATATTAGGCTACACTGATATTTGCTTCATAGTCAATAAGCTTATTGAACTAGAAAAATTAAAGTCTGTTTTGCTTAATGAAGAGCAGATTTAATTGTTTGATTTCATTCCTAAACCACAAATTAACATAGATCTAATAAAAAAATTAAAAATGAGAAGATTTAAAAAAATAAATCAACAAACTTAAACTCAAAAAAGTCCAACTAAGCTGTTTAGAACTTAGGATTCTATGAAAAATGACTAAACAAGGAATAAATAATTTAACATTTTATCTGTTTAAAATAAATCAAATTATGAAAAGGCAAAAGAGGCGCAGGTAGCATTTAATAGCATTTATAGAAATTAACAGAAGTAGTCAAAAATTGATATGAAATTGATTCAACTCCTTGATTAAGATTTGATTGATCTGTTTGATAATAATATTTTCTAAGATAAGAATTTGGCAGGTAGTATTTTTATATTTAATTAATCAATGAGTAAAGCAAGATAAAGATTGGATAGCTGCTACACACCAACAATAAACAAACAAGATAGATTTACCAAATAATTTTCTTTTAAAAGTGATAAAAATTAACTTTATAGAACTCATAATTTTAGCTAGGACTACAAAAACAAAAGAACTTGTTATGAAGAAGATACATACGAAAGTCAAACAAGCAAATGTGATGAAATATTACAGACAGAACCCGTTCATTAGAATTACAATACTCAATCTAAACATTTTATATTCTATACAAATTAAAAAAATAAGGCTCTTTTTAATGATCAACTCAAATAATCAGAAAGTTAATCGATTGACTGAATTAACTATGAAAGAGTATTAATTCTTAAATTAGAATTGTAATGAAAAATTAAAAATAAAACTATGTTTTTATTATTTAGATTATTTTTATCAGAAGTTTTTGTAAAATCATTCAATTAATAAAACACAATAGTATATTTTTTATTTTATTTTAAATCAATATCTTTAATATAGGATTTATTTTTTCAAATTAAAAAAATTTTAATTTTCTAAGTAAAATTAGAAAAATGTTAATCTAAAAAAAATAAATATTTGATTTTATTTTGAAACCCTTGGCAAATAAAATTTATTAAATGCTTCAATATCTAAGTAAAAAGTATTTATTTCTTTTTAACTATGGTTAGCAAGTATAGACCATTATTTTTACTAAAAGATTAAATAGACACATAAATTAGTTGAAGAAGTTAACAACTGAAAAATTTATGTAAATAATAAGCATGTTGGCTACGAATATTAAATTTAGTAATTGATCTTGTATATTTTTATGTTATACTAGAAGTAAATTTAATATATTGATTTATAGATCCTATACATAATTAAATTATACAAGTAGTAAGTATAATAGAAATAAATAAAACTAAGGCTCACTCAATATTCAAATAAATTTAATTATTCTTAACAAAAAAAATTAAATCATGCTAACATGAATGAGGTGAGAATAATTTTTTGCTTGTAAGCAAAGTAAACATAAACAAAATAAGTAAAATTAATGCTCTTCATTAAATTTCTGAATTGTGTAATAAATAAATACATAAATAGATACATACATACATATATATGCATTAATTAAATATATTAAGAGAGATGAATAGATAAATTCTTCTATGTTAAATTTTAAGACTTAAAAGATTATGTTTGAATTATAAATTAATTAATTGTATTAAGTTTGATAACAAGATTAAATTTTTTATAAATTTTTATAGTGATAATAAAGTATCATCAATATAAGTTGATTGATTAATAAATAGATAGATAGATAAATTTATAATTAGGATGGACATTTAAGAAAAATCGTATAGCCCATAGGAGATTGAAAGCCTTATTTAGTTGATAGATACTTGTATCTTAGAAGCTAATCAGACTATTAACTCTCTCCATAAACAAGTAATAAGAATTTATGGTTTAGCTTCACGCTTTTTATTTTGATTTTGTTTCAAATTTCAAATTTGAATTTTGTTTTAAGATTCTAACGATGTCATAAATAAAATTAAAAGCTTTCAGAGGTCAAGGATGAAAACTTGTAGCTTAAGGATAAATTGAATTAATACGAAGACAACCAAGAAGTATGTCACTTTATTTGCATTAAAATAGCAATTTTAGACATGTTTTTGTTTATCTTTTTATAGGAAATGTAGTTAATGGTGATGGAAAAAGACGAGTAAATAAAAAAGCTGTAGGGTTTGCTTGAAATGAAAAACTAATAAAATCAGTTAAAAGTAAACAATGGAAATATAAATTCGAATAGGAACGATGACCTGTCACACTTTTTGAAAATAATTGACAGTTTAAATACAGAGAATAAGCAGTTGCGTTAATAAATAGAATTGCTGTAGTATGAAAATCAGAAGGCAATACAATTAGCATGCAATGCAAAAAATAACAAGCTCTATAGAGAAATAAACAGCAAGCTAGATTTACAATCGCCAAACAACTCTAATATAGAAAACAATGTTGCTGCGATGAATATAAACGACACTTTTACTAATAAGCTGAAAAGCAATCTATAAAATATCAACAGTAGCAACTCAAACAGCAATAATAATTTGAATATAAATAATTTGAGTTATATTCACCACAATAATAACAGCTTTAACAATTCCACTAACGAAATTCTTAAGAAATTCAATTTAAGTGATAGCACTAACCTAACAAATCCCTCAGCAACAATAATGAATAATTAATAAATATCCAACAATACCTCTACCAACTTAGCATCAACAAAGAAAAATTATAAATATTTAAAGCCCAAAAAATGAAATCAAAATATTCAAAGAAAAAAACGAACAAAAGAACAAACAGACAAAAAAACTCACAAATCATTCATTTTTAAAACCAAAATATAATCCAACCATTTATTTTTTAGTAATCTTAAATTTATTCAACTACAAAATAATATTAATTAAAGATGCAGTTGTAAGCAAGGTGCGTTTTACGTAATTGATGTCCTCCTGCTAAAAATCCATGAATTAATTTATAAGATTTACAACAGAAAATAGTAACAAACAAACAAATAAACAAAAAAAAAAGACTTTAAGTTTTATTAAAATATAAAAATAATTAAAAAACTGTAAATAGTAATTAAAATATTCTATCTCAACAATATAACACTGTAATTATATATCAATTATTAACTGTTTATTTCAATCTAAAAATATCTCATATTTGTTTCAACATTCAAAAATATCAATATCAATTAAGTAAATTATTTTTGAAGTTGATCTTTTATTCATTCCATCAAGTTAATTTCTAAATTCGTTTAATGGATTATATAGTAAAAGTATTTTTTAAATAAAAGCATATCAATTATTTATAAAATAATTATATCATATTACTTTAATTTAGTGATATTAAAAATCAATTGAATTTATTAATAATAAAATGTAAAAGCTTCAACAAGAATTAATTATTTTAAACATGCTTATTTAACTAAAAAAAGTGAATAAATTTTTTTTTAATAGCCATATTTAAATACAAATAACAATATTATAATTCATTACTTATTAAACTCATTAAAGATTGAAGTGTGAACGATAATTTATTTTTGTTGTTATTGTAGTCATTTTTTAATTTAACTAGAAAAAACAGGATTTTTTATGTTTACTTTAATTTAATGCAAATAAAATTATTTTTAAAAATATATAAAATTCGATAAATTTAGTGAAGTATTTTAAGATTACTGGTATTCTTAAGTTAATATGCATACTTGATTAAAACTTTAAAAATATGGTATTAACAAAAAATTTAATTAGCTCATTTTTTCTAAATAAATTTTAATTTTGTATCAAAAAAAATAATTTTATTTTGATTTCATTATAAATTTTAATTTTAAAAACAAATGAGATTTAAATGTTTTAGTTTGGAATAATAAATATATTTATTTAGGCATTTAATTATTATGAATTTTGTATGTTTCAAATAAAATTAAATCAAAAATGTTAAATACAATTAAAATATTTCATTTTTATTAACTTTAAATTTGTTTTATGATAATGATTTCTTAAAAAAAAATACAGAGATTTATTCAAATTTTATTGAATATTATGACATTTATTTATAAGAAACTACTTTGAGAGTTCCTTTGATAGCTTTAAATATCCTGTTTATTCTTTTAATTATTATCATTTTTCTTTTTAAATTTTAGTATATTACAAAACACATTTTAAAATTAATTTAATTTAATGGTTTTTGCTTATTTTGTAGAAATTTTTCCTTGGTAAAATAATTTTATGTTGAAATTATTTAGCGTTTTGTTCAAATTTTATAGAAGCGCTTTACATTTAAAAAAGTAATGAATAATTTTTCTATTGAAATTTGAAGATTCTGCAGAGATTTTAATATTTTGATTGACTGAAAGAAAAATTGATTATATAAAATAATAATACATATTATTTATGAATGAGGGGTTAGAAACTTCTTGAGTAGAAAAGGGAATAATAGCTATTTGAAAGTGGTGGTTAATTGTGGGAGGAAGAAAGAGGGGATTAAAATAATTTTAAAGAATGATTTTATGCTTGTAATTTTATGTAATGATTAAGGTTAAATGCAACAGACAAATATTAATTCATACTCACAAACCATAATTAGAAATGCGATAGATTGAAGATTTAAGCTAAAATATCAACATGAGATATCAGAAAATTAATTTTCTAGGCCTCAAAAAGTGCCTTCAGCGATGCAAATGTGCTGCTATCGCAGTTAATTCAAATGCTATTATTTTATTATGCTTTTTCAAAAGTTTTTAAGAGTATTTTGTCTTTGTTAAGAGTAGAAAATGACTTGGTCATTTAAGAAATCAGGCTAAGCCTTGTAAGCAACTGTTGTAGGATATCCAGAGAAGGGAGCAAAAATTTAAGGCTAATTATATATGAAGTAGGCGAAAATACCGAATACACCTACAAAGTAATAGTTTCTAAACCAAGTTCTAGTTACGAATAACTTCTTGTTGAGTTAAACGCTAACGTTTCTAGGGAACTTTTAAGCCATATGAATGTATTTAGTATCGTCCAACATTTTCCTATCTATCTATTTATTTCTTTAATTATGTATCTTTATTCACAATCTATTATTTTTTAATCTTATTTTATTTATTTATTTTTTTATTAAGCAAACACCAAATAAATCTTCTTTTGCCAAAAATTTCTAAGCACTCTCCCATTTAATATCACTTGCCTCTATCCATGTTTCTTTATTTACCTATTTATTTCCAAAAAATAAGCATTTCTATTATCAAATCCCTTCAAAAATACTGTTTTGAACAATTATAAAAAACACTCATTCACATTTCTTCAATTTCTCATTTCACTTTTTTGTTAAAAAATTTTAGCAGAGAGAGGTTTCGATCCTCCGACCTTTGAGTTATGAGCCCAACGCGATTCCACTTCGCCACCCTGCTAATACAAAACAAAAACATACTTTGAAAAAGCTAAAGATTTACATTCTATTCAAAACATAGTTAAATTTTTTAAATATCAATGAAAAATAAAAATATTTTCAACAAAATTAATTAAAATCAAATAAGGTAAAATCTATTTGATTCAGATTGAGTAAAAAAATAATTTAATTTTGGAATTTTTATTTTAGAAATGATAACTTTTTATTAAAATTATTATTTAAATAGGTAAATTTTAGTATAAAAATAAATACAATTTACTATTTTAGTATAAAAAACATCAAATTGATTAAGTGCAAATAAATTATATTGCTTATGTTTACATGAACAATGTTTAGGGTTTTCAATCAAATACAATAGAGTAAAATAGATATTTTTTGTTATATTTAAATAGGAAATGAAAATAAATTAAAAAATTTTATATATTAAATTAATAGATTTTGTTTTTTGGGAGTTTCTTTCTTTCTTTTTCATATGAGGAATTACGTTGCTAAATCAGAAATAATATCTTTTCTTAAGATTTACGACCAGTTTTTTTGGAGAGATCTGATTTATGGGATCAACTTTTTAGAATACTTGCTCTTCACATTTAGGAGATTTTATAAGTATAGTAATTGGTAGTCTTCGTATGTTTGGTTTGAGTAATTCTCAAGATTGATATTTTTGAGATAGAGGTTTGAGGAAATTGATGTTACTAATAATTTTTAATATTCTTCTTTGAAGTTGCTTTGCTAGAAATGTCGATTCTGCACTTACAACACTTTAAGTAGCTAGAGATTTGGAAGAATATTTGCTAATTATTTTAATACATATTTTATGTCCAAGATATTAAATTGTACAAAAGCTAAGTTAAGTTCTTCCATCTATTCAAGAGTTGATAAACTTGCAATAAATTGTGAAACTTCTTAGTTAGACTAGTTGGTAATGTTAGAAAATTAAAGATAAACTTTCTGCAATTATTTATTATTTTGAAAGCAATTTATCAAATAACTCAAAATATTGGTTTGCTTTTTCATTTCAATAACTGAATACAACAGGATTTCTTATGTAATAGGATAGATAATTAGACTCTTTCTGTTAATTTGTATAAGTCCTATATTAATGTACAAGTTTATGTCTAATTTTGTGCATCTTTAATTAAAATACTGCAACAGCTCGCAATAATCGCTATCTATTTATTACACTTTCATGTTAAAAGTAAGCTCTTTAAGACTTTTTATCTTGCTAATTTATCTGAGTAGATAAATATTGTCTCTATTTTCAATTTAGTCTGAGTGACATCTAAAAACTATTGTTTCAAGTGATTGCATTTTGCTCAAAAAGTGGCCTATTGTCTGAATACAAATACTCTTTTAAACAAAACTGACTTCTAAATGGATATTTTTGAGCGTTTTTGATAGATTCTTTTATTGATGCAAAAAGCTGAACAAAGAGTTAACCAAATCAGATTTGGTAAAATTTAATTTTAAATGTAATTTTTACAATTATGTAAATTAGAACTAAATATTGCAATATTTATTAGGATTATTTTAATCATTTATTTTGTCATTAATGTTTTTGTGATTTTCTTTTTATTATATATTGCATTAACAATTGTCTTTATTGTTTTCTAAGTTATTTTTATGAGAATAGTCATAAGAGCAGGAGTTATTATTTTCATTTCTTTATTTTTTTTATATTTAATTTAATTCGATCTCTTCAAAACTAAAGTTGTAACTAGATGAGCAATTCAACTTAAGTGTTTGAATATTAGCATCAAGTTGAATGATATTCGCTATATTGTATGCTATTTTATGATAAGATAAATCTATTTGCATGTTTTTTAAATGTTTTTTATGAGACAAACAACTATTTAATAGTTTAATTTGCTCTTCTCCCTTAAGTCTTCCACTTATATTTAACACCAATTTATTCAAATTTTGCATTTCGATAATCTAATTCATCACAATATCAACAAGAGAAGAATGCTTATCATTCATATTTGGGATTTGCAAAATTTATTCTGGATTGATATTTGAATGTTATCCCTCTTAACCAAACGTTATTTTATAAGTATTCAAGTGAGATAAATTCTGTGATTCAGTGATTATATTTGACTCAATATCTGCATTATCTGGAATTGTTAGCTGGAGTTTTTGCAAATTATGTAAATTCCTCAAAAATTAACTGAACTCTGTTGTCGAAAAAAAGCTATTTTGGAATTTCAAAATATTAATGTTTTGTAAATGTGCTAGGCCTGATTCCATAATTAACTTGGCTAAACTAGACTGAACTTAATTAAAAAGGGCAGAAAAGCTAATTTTTTACAACGAAGTGAGTGATTTTAACAAAAACCTAATATTTAATTCATCTGCGCTGCTTAACTTGCTGAGATTAAACTGAAATTTGAGAGAATGTATAGACTAGCTATGTTGTGATTATAAAAACTATTTTTATTCTGGCGGAATCTCCTTAATGGATTGCGTATAATAAAAAATCTACACCTTAAATGAAGGATCTGATAATTATTGCTGCATATATTTCTACTGCCAATCTTTGAAAGTCTAACTTGAACTATAAATATGCATGATATTGCTATCTATTTTATTATATTTGTCTAAAAAACTAATTTCCATTTGCTATTAATAAATTATAAAGATAGAAGTTAAAATGAATTCTTAAATTATTTATAATTTTCAATAAATTTTCAAACTAATCAAATCTCTTAGCTAAGATAATTAATAATAATTACGTATTTTTAATCTATTTCCTTTTAATATTCCAAATAAAAATACCCATTTTAAAACAGTAAACAACAAATTTTAAATTTTTGTTTTAAAATATCTCAGAATTTAGCACTAATATTGTATAATCATATCAAATTTTTCTTTAAAATTTATATGTATAGGTTAATTAGTGGAATTTCAATCATATTTCTACTATTAAAGAAGGAAGAATGTAAGAAAAAGTAAAAATTTTTCACAATAGCTAATTTTTAAAATTTATTTATAAAGTATTGAATAAATATTTAGCAGTATATTTGAATTTAATTATTAATTTAGAAAAAAAGCAAGAAGAAAAAAATGTTTCCTTATTTATAAAATCTATACTCAAAAGTAAAAAAAATGCTTAAAATACAACGGAGAGTAAATCTAAGGCTTGAAATTATAGTATCAGTTAAGCTTTAGAGTGCACGGTGTCTGGCCTGAAGAAGCCTTTCAATATGTTATTGAATACGGTATTGTTAAATCTGAAGTTTATCCTTATTTTGCTGTCTAGAGAAAATGCTAAGATATCCAGAATAGCCATTTTAGCATCAAAAGGGAGTTGCATAAACACCTAATCCAAATTCTACCATCTAAGCGCCCCTTATTTAAAACCACTTAAATTTACCGAGTAAGAAGTGATGATAACTCAAACTATTTCGCAATCAATTACCTTTTCTCCAAAAGAGGCTAGTTTGCGATTAATGGAACAAATAAAATAGAAAGATGATATGATTTACTCAAAAAATAAGACAAACCAAGCACTCTAAAGAATTTATAAGAGTTAACGCTGTAGATAGGATGAATCAAATCAAGGAATTATAAAAATTTATTTTAAAAAATACAAATAGTTTAATTGTAATAAAAATTAATTAAATTCTTAGATAAGATCAAGAATAGAGATGGAAAATAGAAACTTTAAAATTTAAAAAACAAGAGATCTAGATTTTAAAAATCTAAATGACAAATAAATAAAAAAAAATCTAGCTCTGACTCTCTCTCACTACCTCGAATTTGAAGGATCATCAAACAGGTAAAGCGATTAATAAACTAGCCCTCATCATGCTTTTAGTAAGCAAAATAAAAACTGATAAATATTATAATAAGGGTTGTATATTCAAAGTAAAAAGCAAAAATTATTCAAATAAACAACAATAAAGAGATTGTACTCAGTAGTGGCAGTATTATATATTTGATTGATTCTAAATTTAGTTCAATGTATTAAATTAGAAAGGCAATCAAATTTTTAAAAATAGTTAAATTTTTTTATTTTTTAAATAAAATATAAAATTTATTGCATGTTGTAACAACCCAAGGGAGAATCTTAGGATTCGATTATATATTTATAATTTAGTTTTACTTATTTTCTACAGATATTTTTAATTTTTTAGAATATTTTGTAAATGTCATCTTCAATTAAGAAATAATAACAAATTATGACATAAATTTTATTATTTAAATATTTAAATATGCTTAACTTAATTAGACAAATTCTAATTAGTGAAGCATAGTTTTTTTAAAAAAAATAATTAGAATATTAAAATAATTCAATTAAATAGAATATTTAAAAGAGAGTTATTATCCATGAGATATAAAGTGACTTAAATCAACAGATAAGGAAAGTAAAAATTATTTTTAATGAATAATAAGCAAATTTTAAGATTATATGTATTTAATAGATCAAATTTTATACAAAATTATTTTTTTTAAATAATTAGAATATTTGTAACAATTCCATAAAATAGAATATTTAAAAGAAAGCTATTATATAAGAGTTATAAAGTAGCTTAAATCAACAGAAAAGAAAGAAGAGTAAAAATAAATAAAAGTATCTTTTAATTTGCAATAAGCACCACTTTATAATTATATATATGTATTTGGTATAAATAGAAAAATACTATAAAATAGATAAATTTTTATAAAAGTTAATGTTGAAATTAAAGTTTATTTTAAAGAAAAAATAAATAAGTAAAGAACATTCATTCTAAGACATGTTTTAGATTTAACAATTAAGATAATTTTTTAAGTAAAAGTAGAGCAACTCTTGATACAAAAATAGATTAAAATTAGATAGATGCATTCATAAATTTAAAAATTTTTACATAAAAAAAAGTGAATGTATTTTTAGATTTATTTTGATTAAAGTAGTTTAATTGACCAATCAGTACTTTTATAGAAGTTAATTTCATTGTATTTTATTAAAAACGAAGATAGTTAATTTTATTAAGATAAGCTACCACCAACTTTAAAAAAATTAAATTTTTATTCACCATTCTATTATTTTTTAATTATGGAACTATTAATTCTAAAATCTATGATTTCATTTAAACAATCAAAATTCTTAGAAACTATCAACAAAACGTGGCTATAAAAAAATATTAAGAAGTTAACTTTATAAAATTTGTTAGAAGTGATAAGCTAATTTAATCAGTAAATGTAACTCATTATGGTGTTGAAATTGCAATTTATTTAATTTTATATATTGAAATGAATTTTTTTAATCATCATTATTAATATTATAATATTATGAAATTAAAAATAAATTATTTTATTTAAATGAACTAGCAAAATTATAATTTTTTATTTTCAGAATAGTTTTAATGAAAGAAATAGTTATTTGTAGAAGAGAAATACTAAATTATAAAAGTAGAATTGAGTATGGATAGATACATTCATAATACAGCCAGAATTTAATTTTAAATTAATCCTTATTATTAGGAATTAAGCTTTCAATAGCATTCATTCCTAATTGCGAGGATATTTTTTGGAAAAGTTGTTAATTATAAATTTATTGATTTAAAATAAGTATTTAATGATTTATTGGTAGATAGTTATAGTTATTTTTAATATATTTTATTTGATAATTGCTTACAAATTAAACTTATCAAGAAATGTCTTGATTTGTTGTTATTGTAGTCAGCTAGCTACTCAAGCCTTAATTTACTTCTTTTCGTTAAGTTTGGGTCTCTTGGGGGTAGAGATTAAGTGCATCATGAAGTAGGCAATAACTCTGCAACCAACACCTAAGGCAATCAAAGCACCGAAGTTAGCACCCATAGATTCCTTGATACCTAATTAGGCAAGGGGATCACAGGGTTAGTGGGTGGTAGTGTCAATACAGGTGAAGTTAACGGTGTCGAATTCATTAAGGGCAGCAGCTTAGAAACCGTATTTGAACATAGAGACATATTCAATCCACTTGAGGTAATTGGGAATATTGTTGGTATTGACGAAGAAACCACCGAGAACCATGAAGGGAATAACGAGGACGGGAACGAGAGCCATAGCGACTTCCATCTTGGGAATAATGACTGAAATTAAGAGACCATAAGAAGTACCGTAGAAGAATGTGCAGATCATAGCAGCGCAGAGAATGAAGAAGTATTTAGCAGCGTCATCATTAAGACCAATGGAGTAGTAAGTAATAACGATGGTGAGGATAGGATAGAGGAGATGGAAGGGGAATTCAGCAAGATTTTTACCCCAGAAATAAGGACCGACACTGTATGATTTATTAAGTCTTTCTCTAAGGAAAAGAGGTCTTTCAACTGAGAAGGTAGCAATAGAACCTTGAATTGAGGAGAAGGCATTCATAGTGGCTAAGAAGAAAAGGGCACCAGATCTGTTTTAGATACCTGATAGACCATCACCGAGGGGTTAGAAGACAATAACTGTGGCAATAGCGAAAATGATCATTTAAACTGATTTCATCAAGACATCCATGGGGTTACGAATTTGGGAAATGAAAGAACGCTTGAGAAGTAAGAGGAATTGTTTGGCGATGCTGACATTGAAGCTGTCGTCATTCTTTTGGAGAGATTGGTTGAAAGTGGGATCTAAGACTTTAGTTTAGTCAGAGCCTCTGTAACTGTTGACGAATAATTCGAGACGTTATTCGAATTGGGCATTGACTTCTTCGTCCTTGATTTCAAGTTGACCCTTTTGCATCAATTCAATCAAGAGACCTTCTTCGTTCATGAGTTTCATGAAGTAATCAGAGGGATTGGAGAAATCGGGACACTTGTGACCGATAGCAGTGAAGTAGTCGACGGCCTTGTGGGCTTCACCTTGATAGATGATGTTACCTCTGCAAATGAGAATTAAACGTTCGAAAGAATCGAAAATTTCAGAGGAAGGTTGATGGATGGTGGAGACGACATTAACACCCTTGTGGCTCAAACTTTGTAAGAGTTCAACGACCTATAAGGCAGTAGAACTATCCAAACCAGTAGTGGGTTCATCTAAGAAAAGCATAGCAGGATTAGTGAGCAATTCAACACCAATTGAAGTTCTCTTTCTTTCACCACCAGAAACACCTCTAATCATAGCGTTACCAATCTTGGTGTCCTTACACTTGGTTAAACCTAATTCCTTGATTAATTTCATGACTCTTTCCATCTTTTGTTATTCAGACAAGTTCTTTAATCTCAAATCAGCGCTGAACTTGAAAGCCTCTGTTAATAATTAAAAACGAAATCATAAGTTAATTGATTATATAAATTTGAATGAATAAATAAAATTGAATGAATGTGATAATTACCAGTAGGAGTGAAGGTGGCGAGAAGAATATCATCTTGCATGACGTAAGCAATTTAGTTGGAGTAATCATCGATATCAGTAATTTCTTAGCTGTTCAATAAAAGGTTACCGCTGATTTCCATATTGTTGGCAACAAGTCTACCAGATAAGAAGTTCAACAAGGTGGTTTTACCGCAACCTATTAATAAAACAAGAAATAAATTAATAATTGTCTTTGTTAATTAATTAATTTATTCATCAAGCTAGTTAGATTAATAAAGCTACTTTATTTTTTAGTAGATTTTGTTTATTTATTTATTTAGCTGCTTGATGAATTGCAATCAAATAAATTGATATGAGTAATTACCAGAAGGACCTAAGATAGCAGTGAATTGACCGGGCTTTAAGGTACCGCTCAAATTTTTAAGAATTTATCTTCTTTCAGTGACATTTTTTTTCTTGCCATTTTCTGTTTTAACTTGCTTTTTGACGAAGGCATCGATATTGAGATTTCTCCAAGTCAATTCAATTGGGTTGGAGATTTCAATTGCTTTTGATGATTGAGCACCGTTTCCATTTGCATTTGCATTTAAATTGTTGACGGGGTTAATCTTTGGTTCGAAATTTACAGACTCTCTTGGGTTCTTATTCTAGAGACTGTCGACTAAATTGTTTTAAAAAGAAAAAATGAGATAAATTAGAATGCGATTGGGGCTAATTGGCTTTATAAATGATGCTTGAGGGAATTTAAGAGCTATTGTTTTAAATAATATTTACCTTCATTTTGATTATTGGCTGTGTTAATCTAAATAGTTTAGAGATCAGTCATTTATTATTTATTTATTTGATTGATTGATTCTTTGAATTGTTTTTATTTACTTCTTAATTGTTTAGTTTTGTATTTATTTTGATAAATTATTCAATTATAAATTTCTTCTATCAGCAGATATAAAGAGAGCTTGTCAAGCTGCCTTCTATTAAAAATTTGTAAAGTTATTTTTTATAAAATGCACAGCCTTTTCAATTCCGACGCATTCATTTGGCATGATCGACTTTCATTCACTGTTTACCACTTTCGTTAATAAATATTATTTAATTAACTTTAAGAATTCTTCCAGAAGTCTCTCATTTCTCTTTATATATTTTAATTTCTTGGTTTACATTATATTTAAAATAAATTACAAACTAAAAAATAACTAATTACTAACACTGATTATTCTCGAATCTTTCTGTTTACTCCTCCGCTATCTCTGTCCTCAATAAATTATTTTTTCTTTCAAATCTGTTCTTGTATTTTAATATCAATAATTCTGTCCTTTAATGAAAATTTAATAGGGTTATTAATTTTATGTAAGTTTTTGATTTAACATGTGAAATAGATCAGTAAATTTACCAAAAATATTAATTCAGTTTTATTCTTGCTGACAACATCCCAAACGACGCACTCAACCGAACATAGCAAACCCTTGCAACGAGTAATTCAATCGAAATGAAAAATTCCTAGCTGAAAATTCTAAAAATAAACACAAATAAATAGCTTGTTGGCTTTGTTGCATTTGATCTAAAATAGAAGTATTTTTTTAGATCTGAAAAAATAAAAAACAAGTTTCTATCTAGGGCTGCTCTATTTCAAAAAAAGAAATTAATTTTTGCATTTAATTTAATTTCTTAACAATTTTTACAAATAAATTTTGTAAGACGCTTAAGCAATTAATATAATTTCTAATTAATTCTGTCAATTAATTTTCTTTTTCACTAAATTTCCAAACATTTTTAAATCTAATAATTTCATTTCTAAAAAATAAAGAAAATTTCCTTTTTTGCCTACTTTTTGCTCTCCTAAAAACAAACATAGCATTTTTTTCATCTTAAAGCGACTTAAAGTCAATTCAAGTTGTTAATATTAAGTACAAATCTTTATTAAAATAGATATTTACTCTTGTAATTGAGTTATACTTTATTTATTTCACCAAAATAAGCCTACAAGCGCAATCTATATTAATTTTATTAATAATTGCTTAAAATTTCTTTCAAGCGTTCTCCTCAAAATCATCCTTGCAAATTTTATCTTTTAAAATCATTTTAAAAAAATCAGCAAATTTTGTTATAAAAATAGCTCTAAAACACTACTCGCTACACTCATTCATTCCATTTAGCATTAAATACATAAATTATATAAGCAAAGAAAGTAATAGAATGAATAAATTGATAGATATTCAGATGTTATTGAAATTATTATGCAGTTTATATTGTTAAAACAGAATTAAATAGTTAATTTTAAGTTTACAAAAATAATAAACAAAAAACAAATAAAATACAAATTGATCCTCTCCAACACATACACTCAAACAAACAAATAAATAAATGAATAAATGAATAATTTTATAATATTTTTAAACAGTAAATTAATATTTATTTTGCCTTCGGAAAATACCAAACAAACAAAGAAAAAATTAAAGAATAAATAAAAATGGCTTCAAATTAAATAAATTAGGTTTAAATTTTTAATTTGGTTCCAGTAATAATGAAATAATGAATGTGTTATAACGAATTGGTGATTTGAATATAATATCTTTATTCTTAGAATATTAAAATTTATAAATAGAATAAGCTTATTAAATAATCAATCAATACTATGAATTTGAATAAGAATGGCTAATTTAGATTTTAATTTATTTGTTTTTGTTATAGGGAGAGCTGTACTATTTTTAATGAAATAAATAATTTGCATTATTAAATGTGTAATGCAAACCAATAACCTGTTAAATTTAAATATATCGTCATTACTTTTGAATTTATTCAATTTAATTTAATAGATTAAAAATTTTTACTGTTAATATTTCCATTTACAAACAATTAAATCTTAATTTCCTCTATTCTAAACAAATCCATTAATAAAATAAATTGAATTTATATTATAACTATCTATCTAGCTCAATGAGCCATTTATCTATCTATTTATAATTAAATGACTCAAAAATACAAATAAATCTAATTATTTCTATCTAATTAGCAGTAAGTAAATCAACTATATTCAAGCTAAAACACTAATTTATTTATAATCAATATCAACTTATTTGTACTCATATAATAAATAGTATTAATCTATCTTTATTCTATTAAATCTAATAAAATTTTAAATCACCTAGACAATCAGGATTAATGTTAAAGCATCAAAATATTATTAACTTAGTTTATTTTTCCTAGAGCTTAGGCTCTTTGAGCACTTTAAATACTTTCCTAATTACAACAAAATTTAGATCTGACAATACAAGATTTATAAGAACAGAGCTAATCAACCAATTTCATTTATTATTATCTCTGTGCTATCAAAAATAATATAATGTTCTAGATTTTTTGCCTTTGTAAATTACAATTTTTAATATTCCAGAAAAATTCTTTCCAAAACAATTTTTGCATTATTTTTCTTTAAAAATTCCTCAAAAAAAGAAAATAAATTTAAATGTCAAATTATTTTTACTAAATTTATTTTCCAATTTTTATAAATTTATTTTTACAATTAAAAATATTTTTTAGAAAAAATAAAATTATAGTTTTATAAATAAAAACGAAGAGCTTTATAAATTTGTTAGATAATTTCTTTTTAGTTCTTAAAATGTTCAGTGAAAATATTTAAAATCAGATAAAAAAAACGTTTTTTAAGTTTGATAAAAAATTGAAATAAAATACCTTTAAACATTTAAAAATAATTTAATCTAAAATAATTTATTAAAAGAAATCGAATTATTTTTTTTAATACAAATAGTGAAATAAAATATTTTGTTAAATTTTTAATTATTTGAATTAATTACAAATTATTATTTTTTTTTAATGTTAAAAATAATCAATTTAAATTAAAATAAAGTAGAACAAAGAGAAGTAACATTTACTTTAAATCAAATAAAGAAATAGATTGATTGATTTTTGATAGATAGATAAATAAATAAATAAATAATCTTCTATTTTAATCTTTCGCTTTGTCAAATTTAATTTTAATTCAGTAGTAAATCTAATTTTGATTCTTAGTAAATAATTAATCTATCTATCTCTCTATATTAATAAAACAGGTTCATAACTTGTTTGCATTGATTATTTGACAATAGACCATATTTTAAACAGCTTATAGTTATGTTTTCAATGTAAAAGTAGTTTATATCAATTGGCATTTATTTAACTTTATTAATAATTATTAAAAGAAAAATTGCTTTTAATTAAAAAAAATTGCTATTAAAGAAGAAATATTTATTATCTTGGTCTAAAAAGTCATTCATTCTAATACGTAAAATAAATAGTATTCTTATTAATTTCAAAAACTTATTCAATTTTTTAATTCTTCAGAAAATTTAAGAAATATTTTAATTAATTCATTCTTTTTTAGAGAGTTTGCTAAAATTGATTGCGTTCAATTAACTTGAGCAAAAATTGAAATCGCTTTTAAAACTTGCTTATTAAAATCATCAATTTGGATAGTCTTAATGAAACTAAATGAAACCCAAGGTATTTCTTTAAAATTAATTTTATGATGGATAAATTTCATCTTATTTTAACTTAACAGAAATAAAATTACTCAAAAACAGATACATTTCAATGTATTTTAAATAATTTTTATAGTATTTAAAAAATATACTTGATTTAAAATCATTTAATAGCAGTTTATGTTTTAATAGTTTAGCCTAAATTTTAAATAAATACCAAATAAATGAACGTTTATTCTATCTTTGATAATTTAACTTAAGAATATTATTTTTAATAATCCAATATTAACAATATAATTCTTTTTACTTATTCACTGTAGAAAACAATCAATTTATTTGATCTCTTTGCCTTTCATTTTACTGACAATAGACAAACAAGCACCTAACTTTTCTTACTATTTAAAAATAAATTTATATTATCTACATTACTTTTTAATAGCCTATTTAGTAATATAAACATTTTTTACCATCAACTCATATTGACTGCAGGACGAATGAGGTTTTGAATTAAAATTTAAATGAGTTTTATTAATTCTTATTATTTTTCATTATTAATAATGAACAAAGAAATTATTAAAAATTCTAATTATTTTATTTGATAAAATAAATAAAAAAATTACTTTAAAACTAGTAAAATTTCATATTACAAAGAAAAACATTAGCTAAAATTTACAATATTTTTTGTTAATAAAAGATTATTTTTATTAACTTCTATAAATAGCACATTTTTAATTAAAATAATGTAAAAGTCTAATTTTTAATCATTCAGATTTTCTTTTATTTTAGAAATAATTAAATAAACATTGATTTGGGCAATCAAGTTTTGAATAGCTTTTACAAATATTTGCGATTTTTTCGCTTAAAATTTTATAAAAATTGGCTTCATTAAAGCATTAATTGATTTATTAAATGAAAAATGTTAATTTGAAAATAAGTTAAGGCATTTAAAAGTGGATTATAAAAATGCAGAAAATGGCTGAGCTTTGATTAATTTAAATTAAATTGGTTTATATTTTTTTTTATCCTTTGATTACGATTTGAGTAAATTAAAGATAAAATATTCAGCCTTGATAAAGTATTTGATGCAGATAAATACGATTAAAGTTACTTTCTTTTTGATTTAATTTATGATTTAATCAAACAAACAAACAAAAAATAGTATCAAATTAAGACAAAATTTTTTTGATTTTTGAGATTATTAATATAAATATTAGGAGGCACTAATTAATATTTTTGATTTGATACGCAAATATATAAAATAATTCTATTTAGAGCTTAGTGCTTGAGTTTGAATAAAGAATCCATAAATAATAACTAGTGAGAGTAAATAAAGAAATATAAGAGTGACACTAATAGCTTGCTTTTTATATGTATTTCATGAATTAGTTTTATTATACGTAATTTTAATTATAAAATCTATGGAGATTTTAAGATAGATTTGAACTTTTTTCCTTTGCTAAATTTTGAAAGAAAGCATGTTTTTTTGTTTGTGTTTTAATTACTATTTTAATTTACTATCTTTTTATCATTCTCATTTTAAATAATTTCTTCACAGCCATACAAAAAGCTGCTTTGAAATCAATATCTATATATCTATCTATCTATCTTATAGAACTTTTAATTCTTTAATTTATATTAAAAAAAATATTAACACCAAATTCAAAGAAAGAAACAAACATAAAAAATAAGCATTAAGTAGGAAATAAAATCTCCAAAAAATTGTAAAGATAGAATGTCAAATCAGTTAGCCGCTATAAATTAGGACAATAAAGCTTAGGCTGGATATGAGTACAAGTAAACTCCAAATGCCGAGGACACCTAATACAGCAACGACGATCAAAATAAGTTTCCTTCACCAGTATTAATAGCAATGAGTGCTCTTACTGAAAATCTTGACTAGCACAAAGAGATGTTTTAGCATGATTTCATCAGAGAAGACACCTTTGACCTAGGCATACAATGTGGAAAGCTAAACAGCTAATGTAAATAAATATTTTCAAAAATCTCCAATCAAACTATTCTCATAGATAAAACAACTTATCTACTTATTAATTTAGTAAGTCTGTCAATTAATCAATCATAATTCAGTAGGATTAAAACAATTATTAACATTTAACTAAACTTTTACCTTATATCAGCAATCATTCTTGTAAATTCTCCCAAGCTTATTCAAATCACAAACAATTTCTATCCAATAAGACAAGAAAAAAATATATTTTATTGCAATTTTCATGGAAAATATAAGAGCAAAAATGAATGAAAAATAGTCCGCTAATTATTTATTTATTTGATTGATTAATTAAAAACTCTACTTTTTGTTCTTTTGATTGATTGATTGACTGAGTACTTGCTTAATTATTTGAGGAGCAAAATTATAAATTTTTTAATGTTATTTGGTAGTATTACTTTTATTAAAATTTACTAATTAAATGTATCGAATAGACATAAGTGGCGGAACGAATAAAGCAAGCGATTAATTTTCATCGTAAGACACCAGCAGCGAATCACACAATAATGAAGATTTGGAATAATAGCAAGTAGCATAAACTTAAAAAAAATACAAACAACAAATGTAAAAGACTCAAAATATTGAAGAAATTTACTGCAATGGATAAATTGAAAAAATTGGATATTATCGTCTGCTCCAAATAAAAAACAACCTTCAAAACATGATGAAATTCAATTTTCCAGAACATACATTCCAATTAGTCCACGATTCGAATCCATTGGATAGAAATTTTTTCAAAAACTAGATTCTGAATACTTTAATACACTTAAACGAGAAAGTTCCTCCCAGAGTAATTGAAAAGAGTAAGCCAATAATCTGTTGTCAAAAACTACTTGCATCTATAAGAATTTATGGGCTTTGTTGTATCATGTCTGCCCTAATTTCTCTCGTTCTCATGATTTCTAATTTTTTATGCTATAAATCCCAGCTTGGTTTCTCGTTGCTCTTTATTATAGCTTCTGTGGTCTCCATATCTACTATCCTTAGTTATTATTTTTTCTTCAGACAACTTACCACCTTTAACCATAAAAATTTCTTGTAATGGACTCTTTTTTTCTCAGGAATTTCTGGAGCCTACTTTTTTATCTTTGTATCTGGTTTTGTTGTTGGCAATACACAAGGAGTCCAGTTCACATCAATTCTTCTCTGTCTAACTCATTTGCTCTTCTCTTTCCTAACCAAAGAAGTCCTTTATAAATTTATTAGATTTTTAGTCCTGCTCAGAGCCATCCCTGAAACCGAACTACAAGTAAGATTCTCGTATTTCTACTGAGTAAATCCATTAATCCTTCTATGAATGAGTAATTGGCTGGCTAACAAAGTTTAATAATCGATTAATTAATATAAAAAATTAAATAAATAAATAAATAAACAAAAAAATACTTTTAAACAATTAAAATAATCTACAAAAATCCTATTTATTATACCCAAGTTATAGCAAATTAATTACAGATAAATTTAGCTTTAATACCTAAGCATCGCATCTATCTATGAATATAATTATCTATGCCTCCTCTATACAATATTTTTTACTTAATTTAATCTCTACCAACCAATATTATATAAATTTATTATTATGATAAAATTAATTAATCGACTATATATTAAATTCTAACAATTTAAGGAATATCTCTAATTAATTAATTAAATGAATCAATGAATCAATCAATGTATAAAAGTGCTTTATTTTATTTATGTGGATGAGTAAACAATTTCTAAATTTGTGGAATTTAATTTTTGTATCTTACTTAATTAAAATTAATAAGTAAGTAACTTAAAATAATATAAATCTTTAATTTCTTCTTCGAACATATTTTCAATTCATATGAAAAAAATAAAGCTTTTTTTAAGCTAAAAAAATGTAATTTAATTAATTACTTAAAATCAAATGTAAAGTAATTAGATATAATCTATCAATTAAACCCATTTTGGAGAATGATTAAATCAAGAAAATAATCAATTAATGAATGGAAGCATAAATTTTAACTCTAAATTAATATTTCTCGAAAGAAAAAATAACTTTATTTTATATTGAATAACTGGAATGAGGGAATGAATGCATAAAAAGCTTGTTTTATTTATGCGAATGTGGATGTGGATGCTATTTCTTAAATTATGGAGTTAAATTTTTGTATCTTACTTAATAAAAATGAATTAATTGTTATAAGAAAGTAAGTAACTTAAAATAGTATAAATCTATATTTTATTTCTTCTTCGAACTTATTTTCAAATAAATGAAAAAAATAAAGCTTTTTTTTAGCAAAAATAAATGTAATTAAATTTAATACTTAAAGTTGAATGTAAAGTAATTCAATATAATCTATCAATTAATCCAATATTGAACATATATAAAAATCAAGAAAATAGTTATTAATGGAAGCATAAATTTTAACTCTATCTAAATTAACATTTTTCAAAAGACAAAATAACTTTATTTTATATTATTTAACTGGAATCATACTTACAAAAATACAACTAATGATGTATTTATTTAATTACAATTTCTTATGCTAAATCTATTTACAAATAATTACCGTATTACTTTGTTTATATATATATATATATATATATAGATTTGAATCCTAAGATTAAATTAATATTTGAGTTAAAGATTGTGAACAAAAATAAAGTGTTGATTTATTAAGATATTCTATTATAGCATAATTATTGAATTTTTAAATCAAAAATACTAAAAATAAATTATTAGCAGTAAAAAACATATAATCTTTTAAGTTAAAAAATGTGTAGATTTAAAGTAGTAAAGAATATTTTAAAATAATCTTAATGCTTAGAGCATTCATTCAGTCAATGCTACCTACCTGATGTTTTATAGATAGAATTTATAATATAGAATAAATATTTAATTCATTAAGATGATGGCAAATAATTATATAATGATGAATATATGTAATTAACTATCTTTGATATCTATTTTATGTGTGTATGAGTTTAATTTCGTTTTGTATCTACATAAATTATGTTATTTATTTAATAAAAACGTATATCTTTATTTGATAATTATTTAGTATTGTTATTAACTAAGCATTTTGACTACTTTAATATTCAAATAAATAAATAAATAAATGGATAAAATCAAAATATTTAATTTATAGAGCGCCATAAGTTGCTAAACAGATGGTGATTGTGGTTTTTTGAATATATGCAGTGAAGCAAAGCATTGCGTTCATCAAGATTTAACTTTTGGAATAGTAGAAATAATTAGCTATGTTTTAATATCAATTATTGTTGGATTGGCAAATGTTGGGGGTCTTGGAGGAGGGATTGTGAAAGTTCCTATTTTAGTGATTATTTTAAACTTTTCAGTAAAGGAAGCGACGTTTTTATCATATCCTATATTGTTAGGTAATTCAAAATATTGTAATTACTTTTAGTTAAATATTCATTTTTTTGTTAAAAGGAGGAGTATTATCAAATGTTATTCTTTTAATTTCTTAAAGACACCCAAAAAAAGACAAGCCTATTATAGATTTTGATTTAGCTCTGATTTTAGTTCCAACAATATTGGTTGGGACAGTTCTAGGTGTCATGATGAATATAATTATTTCAGAAATTATTTTGAGCTCATTTTTTATAGTATTCCTGTGTATCATTTGTGTATATCTTTTTATGAAGGCAAGAGATATTAAATAGAAATAATTAGAAGACAAGGAAGAATAAGATTCATCTACATAGAATAACAATATTAACGAATCAAATGAAAATAGATTAAGTAAATCTACAATTTAGTTGGTGAAACAAAACAGTTATCTCAGCGAAACGAATGAAAAAAAAATTGAATAAATTGATGAAATTGTCTAAAAAGAGTTGGGAATCGAGTACTACGAAGTTGTTTCATAAGATTCTTAAGAATAAAGCAGTGGAGATGAATCAAAAAATGATCCTAACAAACAAAAATAAAGCAGCAAAATAGAAAACAAATAATTAGCAGAGTTTCTCGATAAAGAAAAAAAAATGCTTCCTCTTGATAAATTGTTTTATTTGGTTTTGATGTTTTTAGTCTTCACTTTCATAGGGATTGCTAAAGGAGGAAAAGGATTTGAAAGTATATTTGGAATCTAAAAGTGTGATAATTTATATTATTTACTCACTGCTCTTTAGTTAATATCTTCGATAGTATTTATGCTCTTAATTTACCTCTAACAAAAAAATTTACACGAATACAAAATATTGATTAAGTACGAGTTTGATAGATAAGATTTCAAATTTTCTAATTATAATTTCTTCATCCTTTCCCTATCAGGGCTTGTTGCTGGTTCTGTAACAGGAATGTTAGGTAATTTAATACAATTCTTTTAAACAAATTTTGATAGATCTAATTAAAATATTCCTTCATAACTTGATGTTGTCTTTAAAGATATATCAAAACAAATTACAATTTTTCTTGTTTAGATCAAAGGAATTTAAATATAAATAGAAAGCAATTATTAATTTATAATAATTCAAAATTCAGGCAATTTCATTAAATGATTCAAAATATTTATCTTGAGTTTCTTAAAAATAAATTATTAATAAATATTTTTTAGCTCAGCAAACAAAGAGTAAATCTAATACATAATTTTTCTGAACTTTTAAATCGATCTTCTTAAAATATTCCTTTATACTTAGATGTTTTAGTTATAGAAATAGCAAAGCAAATTATAATTTATCTGGTTTATATTGAAAGAATTCAAAAATAAACAAAAAAACCATTACTAATTTATTTGAATTGAAAACTTAATCAATTTAATTTAAACACTCAATATAAATATGGATTGATGTCCTTAATAACAAATTTGAAATCCTTTTCATTTGTTTCAGTAAGTTCAGATAATATAAAGAAAATTTAATTTTCTGTAGTTTTTAAAAGATGTGATTAAAATATACCTTCATATCTTGATGTCCTCATTAAAGATAAAGAGAAGCAAATCAAAACTTTTCTGGTTTAGACCAAAAAAATTTAAAAACAAATAAAAAAATCATTATTAATTTGCTTTAATTAACAATTTTTAGCAATTTCTTTGAAACATTCTTGATGTTCTTAAAAATAAAATATCAATAATTATAAAATCTTTTTCATTCATTTTTTATTAACTGATTAAGCTATTTTATAAATAAATCTAATAATTTTCAGTAGTATTTTTCTGAAGAATTTTTAATATGAAATCGTTCTCCTAAAAATATATTCTTCATATCTTGAAGTTCTAATTAAAGAAATATCAAAGAAAACTATAAATTTTTTGGTTTACTTTACAAATTAACCAAAAAATCATTATTAATTATCTCAAATAACAAATATGTTCTTAAATAAATAAAATATTAAGGCACCTAAAATTATTTTCATTTGTTATCAACTAACTTAACTCTATTATTTTAACCTAATAATAAATCTATATTAATTTATTTAAAATAGCAATTTTTTAATAAATTTGTTTAAATAAATATTTATTTTCATTTTTATTATTTTTTAACAGAAAAATAAAATGAGAGAGAGGTTTTTTTAATTTTGATTGCTTTATTAAAACATTTTAAATAAAAAAACTAAAAATAATTTTAATTAAAGATGATAATATTAAGTTAACATCTAAATAATCCAAAAAATATTTAAAATATCAAATAAATTTGGAAAGGAAAAATGAAGGAAATAATGAATAAAATTTAGACTTATTTTTTTATCTTGGTTGTAAAAATATAGATTTAAACAACTAAATTTATTGCCAAATGTATTAATTAATTAATTAATTAATTTGTTCACTTTTTATATCTATCAACTTATTTTTCTTTGTAATTTGCGATAACTTACTCTCGCAAATATTAATTTAAATTTATTAAAAACCTATATTTAGGAATGGGTTCAGGACTTATAATACTACCAATATTGCTTTACTTAGGATGCCACACAAGAGTTTGTAGCTCAACTTCTGGGTTTATGTATTTATTTATAGGAGGAACTAGCATTATCTATGTTCTCACTGAAGGAGTGCTTTCATATAAAATGATTCTATTTTACGCTTTTTTAGCTTTGGTGGGAGGACTGCTATTTAGTAATATTCTTTATCACTATGTTAACAAGTATAATTTGTAATCTTGGATCATATGGATAATCTTTTTTATTGCTGTTTTAAATCTTGTTTCAATGCCTTACTACATATACGCGAAGTCTACCTTGTATGGTTGGGACTCCTTAACAAAAAATTAATCTTTCTGTGATTGAAAATAATTTAAGAAAATTAATCCTATAAATAGAACTTTTAGATATTTCTTTGTTACTATGTTAAATTGTTTAAATAATAGCTGTTTTTATTACTTTTATATCCTTTTCATAAATTTATATTTTTAATTATTTATTTATTTATCTGTTTGTTACTTAGTTATATGTGTATAAATGTTAATTTTCAAGAGCTAATTATTTGTTTATTTAATAAATTTTATAGATATAAAATCTCGCAAAATACTATGCTTTTAATTAATTTTAAATATTATTTTATGTATATCAATTTTATATATAAATATACCTTAGATTCTTATAAATATAGATTTTATTTAGCTAGTCTTAGTATTTTTTTTTTGTATTTGACATCAAATAATTATCTAAGTGAACTATAAATATGATTTCATATGAAAAGTAATTAATTACAAATAATATTTTATATTAAAATTAATTCAAATGTTAGAATAAAAATAATAATTTGAAAGTGTTTTAGAGAAAGGGATTTGAAATGGAAGTATTGAAAATAAAATGTAAATATTTATTTAAATATAGAATATACAAAATAAGTTAAAGTTAGTAAAGAATAATATAATTTGTTTATTAGAATTTAATAGAAGTAATTTAGTTTATATTTGGTAGTGAGATGAGACTAGTTGTTATTTGATTAATTAATATGTGATATTGCGTATTTATTATTTATTTAATTGTTTATTTTCATTGTCTAAAAAAGTATTATTAAAGAATGTCCTTAGCTTGCATTAACTGTTTAAAGGTTCTAGGAGATGAAGAGCTTTGTATTTGATAGAAATTGTAATAGTACGCTTCTTCTAGAGCTGAGAATTCTTCTTATAAGGTGATTATATTTTAGAAGTATTATTATGATTGTTATCTAGCTTGGTTACTGAAAGCTGATGGTTAATTCTGTACGATGTAGTCTAAGGCTTAAGCCACAAGTTTGACATCTTTTTCGAAGTTTGCTTCGGTTAAGGGTTCTAAAAGATGAGGGATTTCAACGAGGTCATAAATAGTTTCTCTAATGCTTATGACAAATTTACTGATTTAGTTGTATCTATCGTTAAATTTAATATCGAGGTAATTCATTTTTCACTGTGTTGTTTTTTGTTTGTTTGTTTGTTTTATCTAAATTAATTATTTAATTTTTTTGTTTTTTTTTGATTAATTTATTATTTATTATTAATAAATTCGTTGATATGAATATGCTTTGAAGGAACAAAGCATGCAAATTTATAAATTTTGGAATAAAAATAGTAGGAAATTAATGAAATGTTCGGAAGTAATTAAATATATTTCTTGAAATGAATTAATTCTATCTCGTTGATTTCATTAAGAAATCTAATTGTCAGAAGATCTTCACATAATTCAGATAGAATTTTGAGTCTATTAAAATTTATTGGTATCAGACAGGATTTCTTAATCTAATTACACTATCTTTTTGACCAATTCTTTTGTCATTTTCATGATTTTTTAGAAATTAAATGTAAATTTAAATAGAAAAAAATAGACAAAGCGATTAATTCCATGTTAGGCTAGTCTATTTCATTTTGCTCTTCAATAAATCATAAAAAAGAAATTTCTTTAAAGAATCTATGCAATTTCCATTATCTCTCAAGATGAAAAACAAGTGTAAAAAATTCAAAAAAATATTGAGAATATTAACTAAATATTAATTTTTGAGATACTTTCAAAACCCTTCAATGTAATTAAACAATTACCACAATTCTATATTTCATACAACTTTAATTAATACTTAGTTATAATTTTCTTCTAACAAAAGAATAGAAAAAATACAATTATTTTTTTTCTCTAATTAATCGTTAAAATGTCAAAGGGCTTATTATTGATATTACTTCTCATAAAAACAAATAATTCAATTCATGGCAAATGCTAATTTATTAAAAATTGCTAGTGAAATCATTAAATTTTCAATTTCAAATTAAGACTTATTATTTATTACTGGGCTTTTTTCTATTTCACTCTTTAAATTTAAAATTTAAATATGATATTGCAAAAGAATTACATTCAAAGTGTAGAAAAATCAAGCAAGCAATCATATAAATTTTTTTCTTTAGTTAAATTGAATAAAATAATAAATGACAATATTAAATTTACTTACATAAATTATAAAGCGCAAATGCTGTATTTGACAAATGTGTCATGAAATTTGATTTAAAGAATGAGATTTGATCTTAAAATGAACTTTAATCCATTCAAGATTCTTCGTAAAAATTCAAAAAAGCTGATAAAAATACTAAATTTAATGACAAAAAAAGTAAAAATATCTGAAAAATGTAAAATTGTTTTAAAAAACAAACAATTGAACAAAAAATTGACTGAAATAAATTAAGAAGCTATTTAAATGAATATTCGAGCCTTCTTATTTAAATAATCTTTTTTTGATGGTAAAAAAAATAAAAGATGAAAAAATTACTTGTAAATAGAATATTATAGATAAATCTATCATAAATATAAAATATATTATCAGATTTATTTACTTGCATTTAATTAAAATGATTTATTTAAGAGGGAATAAAAAGATATTAAGGCTTTTAAAGATATTTAAATTATGTGTGTTAAAATAGTTAATCTCTAAGAAACATCAGCAATTAGAATAGCTTAAAATTAAGTCAAATGTAAGAAGAAGATGAAAGGCAACAAGTAAATTAATAATTAAAATTATTCATTATAGAGTTATTATTTTTAAAATTTAATCTTGATTAATTTTATAATAATTCAAGTTCGCTTTTATGGATATTTTATTAATAGAAATATAAAAGAATAAATATCGCTTAGAAACATTAGAAAATATTTATAATGATTATATGGTGATATCAAATTAGACTATGATTTCCTTGAAAAAAAGTAAGGATTAGAACTAAAATAAGTTTTAAAAAGTAAATATTATTATTTTATAAGACTACTTTTTTTGTTATACTTTATTGCTTTTGCTTGGTTTTTATGCTTTATTAAATGCATGAAAGTAAATACAACAAATTTAACCACAGAAAGCCAGTAGAAAAATCTAAATTTAAAACGGGTTGAATAGATCGATCGATTGATAATGTTAACATTTTAATTAAAACTAGTTTTTTTCGTCTCATTAATTAATCTAAATTAGATTCAAGTAACTTGATCTAATGATATTAATCTATTTTGCTAGTAAATCAGTCAGGCTAAAAAATATCTTTTTAATTCATGGTTAACCATCAATTATTCTAGATTAATCTATAATAAACCAAAACAAACTAACAAACTTTGACTAATTTTAAACTGTATTTAAAATATAATGTCAAATATTTAAATTTTTTAGCTACACCTTTTTTTAAATACTTTATAAAACCCTACTTAAAGTAAAAGTCTTCGTATTTACTCTTTATTTTTTAGAGGTTTTATCATGTAAATCTTAAAGAATTATAATGAATTCACAAATAATTTAAAGTAAAAAAATAAATATTATTTAAAAAATGAAGATATTTGAATTTCAAAATTACATTTGAATAAAGTAAATAGTAATATTTTTCATTTACATTTTTATAAAAATTAATTACATCAAGAATACTTTGTGCTTACATAAATTAAGTTATCACTTGAATTTTAAAAATTCATTAAGGTATTTTGTTGATACGAAATTATTCTATTTTGTGAGTAAATCATCATGTTTTAAAAAGTATCTCTTTAGTTAATTATTAATCTATAAAATACAAAGACGCTCTGAAATTTATAAACATCAAAAAATCAGTGTAAGTGATTTGATAAATTTTAAAACATGAACAAATAAATATAAATTTACCAAATTAAATTTTTACTTTTTCTCAACATCCTTTTTAAAAATTCTTTATAAAAAAACTAAAATATTTACCATAAACATCATAAAAAAATATATCAAAAAAACTATAAATAATGATGTTTTAAATACTTTTTACAAAATTTTTTTATTTGAGTCTTAATTATATAAAGTTTATATTAATGAGAATATACAATATATATTTATATATAATTTTTTTGATATTGATTTTAATGGTTAATTATATCATGATAGTTTTGCTATTTACAAAAATTGAAAACATAGATTGATTTATCACTTAAAATAATAAATAATACTTAAGTAGCATCAAATATTAATGTACAAATCGCAGATGATAAAATTGGAGGATTTTAAATTATTTAAATAGTTGTATTCCTCTTATTTTATTTAATTTTATCTATATTTTTAGTTTTAAAAAATTTGATTAATCTTTTTATTCCTTGCAATAATTTACTTTAAATTCAATTGAAGTTTTTGTATTTTTAAGTACATCATATTCTTCATCATGTCTCCTATTGCTTCTGCAGTTAAATTAGTGCAAGATCTATTTATTTATTTAATTGATTAATTCTATTTAAATTTTATCACTAATAAACTTATTTACTATAAAGAATAATTAGCTTCTTATAAGTTAAGCAGCTATTTAGTTGATTAACCAAGGCTTTATAAGAATTTCCAATCAAGTGGCTTTAAGTGTTGTATTTAGCTTTTAAATTAATAAATTAATAATTTGATAACTCAAAAAAATTTACTTTAAGTGCAAATTCAAGATCTCCAATTTTTAAATATTTCTTAAATTAATACAAATAGTCTCAAATTCGTTAGGAGCCAACTGCATTTATCTTATTTTATTCAAAAATATTTTATTAACCCAAAAAAGCTCTTTTAACAAAATCCATTTTTGATAGTTTTTGTCATAAGAATAGGTATTAAAAACAAATAAATAAATTTTGTTAAAATATTACGATAAATCTACTGTTAAATCAAAGAGCTCAGTAAATTGTTTGCAGCTTTACACGGCCTATATTATCAGGTCATTAATACCTTTTGTTTTTCTTTAATAATAAAACCTTAGGGGCTTTAACAAATTAAATATTATTTTACACAAATTATAATTTAAGGATTTTTATAGAACTGAGCAATGTTAGATTTTAAACAAATTGTTGTTTTGCTGGATGATTACTATTATTTAGTTCGCTTTTATTTAAAGTTAATAAAACATTATTTAAATAAATGTTTAATATTATTTAAGTACTTTAAATTTAAGGTTAAATTAGTAGTTGTTTTATGCATGCATTCTAACACTCTTGAGCAGTAAGGTAGGCACAGACTCTCAGAAAAAGAACTTTTTAAAAAAAACAAGTTAAATATGTAGATTTATTTATTTAAATTTACTTATCTAACTTCTTTAAAGTATAAATATTTAACTTTGTATCTCTTTTGACACCTTCGATTACATAAAGATACTTGTCTCCACTGTTATTGAATATCCTTGATTTTATAAATACATACATATTTACATTAGTCAAATTTATTATCAATGAAATGGTCTTACTGTATTTAGCAAATATTAATTTTGTTAGAAATATCTCTTATTTGTGCTGGCGATGAATAATTAGATTCAATATTCCTTTTATTTAAAATTAATTTATTTAACTACTGTGGAATTTTTATTTATTCAAATACATTTTTTATCGTTTAAAAAATTTTTAACAATTTTCTAAATTAAATTATTTTAATTTTCTTTAAAGATTAATTAGTAATTTTTTCATAAAATGCATGGTATGTTAATAGAAACTTTTTAACTATTAAAATAATTACTTGAAGAAGCCAAATATTTTCATTTTTAATATTGAGAGATCTTCGTTTTATATTTAGAAGAGGTCGTCTTCTGAAAGAGATTGTTTGTCTGTGATAATACGCTTGAGTTTAAGATTTTCAGATTGTACAAGAAGATTTATAGATTTGATGGTGATATTGTTTTTCTTTAATATGATTGTCTGTAGGTTTGTAAAGTGTGGAGAGAGAGTAAAGTCTTAGATAATTTGGTCTGTAATATGCTAAGAAGAGAGATCAAGTGTTGTGATATTTTTAACATAAGAGTTTTGTGTGAGCATTAATAATGACTTTAAGTCTAAACAGATGTTTGATAGATCTAAATGAGATAATCTCAAAAGATTTGCATTTTTAAATATTCTTGTCATAATTCTAACTGTGTATTTAGTTTCATCTAATTTATAATTGAAAAATCCGAGTAGTTTAGTGGCTTCTTTTTTATATTCTTATTTTTTGTTCTTCTTAGCTAAAGGATTTTATTCTGTATTTCCTTCATTTGCTTCTTCCACAAGCTCTTAAGTTGAAGGTGTTTTCGAGCTGGAAGGAGACGTAGAATCTGTTACTGATACAAATTCACCATCTTTCCAAACATTAAATTTAATCTTCTTGGCATATTGCGACTTAGAGCTGGATGAAAAAACTAAATTTACTTCGTTTTATTGGATTGGCTTGTTGCTAGTGAAGTACAAAGAAGAGTTTTTAATTTATGAAAGCAAGTCCAAACAAATTTCTACATTTGGGATTTTGCTAACTTCTTTAATGCAAAGAATAATAATAGGAGGGTTAGCAAGCTTTTTAAAGCTGTCTTTAGATTTTGAATCTAAAACGTGGGCATCCATGGAAATTTATTGAAGAGTTGAAGAAACAATTTGATTTCTTGAAATAAATTTTTCAAGTTAGTTGCCAGTGGCATTGCTGGAATATGCAATATTTAGTATTTGAGGGCATATTTTGAGATTCTTAGAAGGTAAGTCGAATTTTTAGTTAGTGCAATACATAAGATCAAGTTTTTTAAGTTCAGTCAACTGCTTGCAGCAAAATAAATCTCTTAGACCTTCTTTAGTGATTCCATCACATCCATTTAAACTCAAATACTACCATTTTATTGGATTTTATTTTTTATTTTCAAACACTTTTTCAAGCACATAATCCTTAATTGGTGTGTAGTCTACCATGACAAAGAATAAATGGAAAGCATTAGTGAGAAGGTTGATGAAAACTTTAGATATGTCATCTAATTTGACTTTTTCAGTCATTTAGTTTACTTAGCAAATCTTTTTGCAGCTAAGATATTGCAATTTTGGCATATTGGCAATATTAATTGATATTTCTTTCAATCCTTTGAGTGTTATCTTGCTATTATAATCCAGACACAATTTTTTTAATTGAGATTGTAGCACTTGATTGCTTACAAGAGACACAATATCATCATCAGTAATGTATTAGCTATTGCTTATATCTAGTTATTACAATCTGACTTGATGTTAGAGCAACAAATTTATGTTAACAAATGTATTCTCAGATTTAAAATTAGTAAAAGTTGTAATATTCTTTAATATTTATTCCAATTTGTTAGGAGAGCCACAATTGTAAAGTTCTATTTTTTTAAATGTATTGATGCTTGAGCTTTCATAAAGAGATGAAAATTCAATTAAACTATCAAATCCTTTGTCACTAAAGCACTTTACCTAGTTGTCTTGGTTGTTAACTATGACTTGAATGTCATTATCCATTTAAAATAAAAGAGGTTTTTCTGCATTGATATTCTTAATAATTGGATCTGAATGATCAACGTCATACCATTAATCAAGAATAAAATTGCTAAAATAGCCTTTGAACACTTCTGATCCCTTATAACTAATAGTGTTCTTTCCATGAATAGTATTATTGTAGCATTATCCTTCTAATTTCCAGTGCTCTTAAAATATAAACATCTTAACCTATATCAAATATTAAAGCAAATTATTTTTATTTTTCAATTTAAGAGTTATTAAAAGAAATAATTTATTGCTCATAATGATTTTATTCAAATATTATCTAATTTAATCTTATTTAGGATATTTTGTAATATATTTAATTGGATTATTTTTGTTACTCAATTTTAGATATTAAAAGAAATAATTTTATGTTGATTATAATTTCATACAAATATTAACTATGCCATCATTATTTAAAAAAAGATATTATAAAAATAATTTATCAGTGATAATAAATAGTTTCATTCAAATATTTTCTTTTCCATTTTCATTTAGTATGAAATATATTTAGGATATTTTGTAATTAATTAAATTAAATTATTTTTATTTCTCAATTTTAGATCTCAAAAGAAATAATTTTATGCTGATTATAATTTCATTCAAATATTAACAATATAGTTATTGTTTAAAATATTATAAAAAGCATTATTTTAGAATCTTTCATCTTTAATTAATTATTTAGAATATTTTTAATGAATCTAATATTTTTATTTATCAGTTTGAGAGATTTAAAGAAATATTTTATTCCTTGATTTTTATTTTATTCAATTATTATCTTTGTTATTATTATTTAAAATGAATACTTTAGATTATATTTTAATGAATTTAATTACTTATTAAATCATTTTAGAAATTGTTTATTTTTATTGTTGAATTTATTTTATATTATATTTGCTATTAACCTCATTTCAATTTAAAAATATTGAATATCTTTCTATTTTTTAGATTGAATAATATCCATAAATATGCTTTAATGTTTTTATTCATAATTAAATCACTGCTATTTTATGAAATCATTCAAAAAAGTATTCATTATAATTTTTAATGTAATGAATTGACTATTCGTTACTTTAAATAATTGAATAAAGTAGACTTTCAAAATTTTATATTATTTTGAATGATAAATTTTAAGCTGGCTTGAAGAAAAAAAGATATTTTAATTAATTAATAAGAATTATGATGAGTCTAGAATATTGAAAAAATTACCTATCCATTAACTCTTCCTTTATGGAATTAGCCATATTCAACAATTAATCTGGATTCTTATTCTTGATCTAGTTGTCTTCTTATTAAACCTTTTCTGTGTTTTTCTTCTGAATTTGAGTCTATTTCACCTTCATAAAGGAGTTTTCTTATAGAATATTTAATTTGATATCCGTCAGGAGCCATTTGTCCTTTGAAAAAGATTGGATAGGGATCCTGTATTCTATTTCTAATTAGTAATTTTTCAGATTATGTTAAAAGTGCTAATTTAATGCTTGATATTCTCTTTTCTTCTTCGGGTTCCAACATAGATTGCAATATGTTTGGCATTCTTAGCTTTCTGAGCATTCCCTTCTTAAAGTAATACTGTGTGTTTGCTTTACCAATTATTATTTCATTAACTACTTCATTCAAATCTCCCGCTATTTTGTATGACAAATCATTGTCCAATAAAATTGTGTGAATCCATTTCTTTGCTGTTTCTTTAGTGTTTTATGACTACTCATCACACAAATCTTATATTGTGTTATTATATTTCTTCATCAGATATTTTTGGTATTTTATTAAACATATTTCAAGAATGATCTTTCCCAATGAATATATTTCGCTCTTTTATTTATTTAATTTTGAATATATTTTTTTAGAAAAATAAATAATTTTATTCATTTATTATATCTCTTTTAAATTACCTTGAAAGGATCATAATTCTATGAGCTTTAATTTTGGACTAGATCTAGCTCTTGAGGACTCATGTAAACTGAGAGGGCTTCGTTGTAGCTTTAGTTGCTATAGATGAATGTGTCTCCGTCCCTTAAATTTAAGTTTTTTTCTACAATTGACTCACCAAGATCACAAACTACAATCTTTTAATTGGAGCTTAAGGAAAAAGATATCTCAAATAAAAACTTACTCTGTGCTCAAAAAGGCAATTTATTTTAAAAGGACATAAACATTTAGTAGCAATGCAGGAATCATGTCTAAACAGCACGTTTTTAATCAACTTTCTAATGCATCCTTTAAATTATTCTTCTTTGAAATTTTAAGGATTTTCGAGTTTCGATCTCAAAAATTTTTTGAAAGACGCTTTAGGTTTCTCTGTCACAATGACGATCAGCTTTTTTAAATCTATTTTTATTTTAATTTGAATAAATTTTTATGATTTCGAAATGAAATTATTTACAAGAATCATTTTCATTTTACTATAAATCTATGATGTATGTTATTTTTTCTAATAATTATAAATCACAATATTCTGACAGACTGCTTTCCTCATCAATTATGTAATTCACTTTGTTTTCCATTTCTTAGGAATGACAAACAATCACTTTCATACCTTTTTCGCCTTCTCTATAACTTGCTATCTAAAAAAAAAACATCTTAAATTAGCTGAAATTTTCCATACAGATAAATAATCCTTCTTAATTTTTTATTAGACTTTGATGAATTGTGAGAATTAAAAAATTTAAATTTTTTGATTATTTTTCTGTTCGATAAAGCTCACTAATGAATTCCATCAGAAAGCCAAAAATATTAACTTTTACTTTAACTTATTTCTTTTACTATGTTTTCCTCAAAAATATCAAATAAAAAACAGATCAGACTCATTTAAGTTAAAAAGCGCTAGAAGCGAAGCTAAAAAGGTAAAAAATTGCAAAAATAAAAACTTTGCTCTTAAAAAAATTATTAATTGATAAGAAAGAGTGAAATTTTAAGATAAAATTGAAGAAGTGGCTTTTGTGATGTAAGAAATAAAGTGGTTTACTTACAAGGTAGTTATTGTAATAAAAGGTTAAAATTATGAAAATATTTAGGGAATATTAATTAATTAATTTAGAAATATCCTAAAATAAAATTAGCGTGAATAATCGCAATAAGTAAATTACAAAATAGAGATAATGAAATATTAATTGATTGATTGATTTGTTTATTTGATTTTATCTGCAAATTAAAGTGACGTAAATAAATTTTTAATTTATTAAATGTAAATAAAATTGAATAAGAAGGAGTTAAATATTTAGCTTACATTAAATTATATTCCTGTTGAGGTGTACATAATATCTTCGAAATTATTTATGATTTACACTTTTTACTAACTATCTAAGAATACTTTCATTGTATCATACAGTGTTTTTCTCTGACTTTCATTAGTTAAGTTAGTCAGCTACTCAATACCAATATCAAAAGAATAAACGTTTTGATCTAAATTTTGCTTAGTACTTGGCAGAGATAATTCGAATTAGTTCTCGTTTTCTAAAGATTTCAAAGACGATTCGTAATTTAAGAATCCCTTTTGATTTCTCAAGATATGCAAATACCCCTACTCTTTGTAGCTAGCGCTTTTTTGTGAGAATTGTAATTTAGGCAAAGGTGAATTAATAACAGGATAGCTACCAATAAAAGGTGATCCTTAAACAGCAGACGAACTTTTCTTTAATTGCAAAGGTGAAACCTCTAATATTTACTCACGGTTTTGGTCTTGTTGCTTTTTTTCTCCTTAATTTTAGTTAGATCCTTCATTTAATTGTTAATCATTATCCAACAATTTCTAATCAAATTAGTTTTCAAATGATCCTATTTTGATTTTTGGCTTATTTTATTATTCCCCAATAAAATTATTTTCTAACACTTCGTCAGACTTAGAAGTTTCATCATCTTCCTTGCTTTAATTATCAACTGGAGCTTAAATGTTGCTTATATCTAAAATAGATTCCATAGTCATTGAATTCTATTATTTTGTTTTTTCTGGTTCTCCGCTTTCTAAAAGCTAATTCCATGGATCATTTTCATCAGCTTTTTTATTAGTCTTCCCTTCTGCTTTGGTTTTTTAAGGCTAATTTGAATCCTAAGGAAGATCGCCTTTTTCTTATTCTTTCATATTTGTTTATGCTTTGTATTTGTATTTGGTTAGCTTACAAATAAATAATGTATTAATTTATTATATAATAAATATATGGTATTTACTTTTAATTTAATTTACATACTAATTGATATTTCAATATTCTTATGAACGAACTAATAAAAAAATTGATTGAATGTATTATTTATTTCTAGTAGTATTTCATTAGCATTCAATTCTATTTGATTTTGTAGATTCAAATGCAAAAATAAATAGATTGTCAAATAAGTTTTACAACAGAACTTAAATCCTAAAATATGTAACAAATTAGCGAGAATCTAGCCATATCTACTTCTCTAAATGTATCAAGTTAAAAAGCAGTGTCAATAATTAAAATTATTTTAAGGTATCAAAAAATAATTTAAAAAGTCTTAAAAATTATATTTTAAGCAAATTTTTATTCTTGCAAAAAAAATGAAAATTAAAAAGGAAAGTTCTGATTTAAAACTTTTTTTAAGGAAAATTTTAATAAATGTTCATTAAAAAAGATTACAGAAACAAAAATAGGAATTCATCACAATTTTTATTTATTCCCACAAAATATTAATAATTTTTTACAAAAAGTAACCTTAGTTACGTTGATATTTATGTGCGATATTTACATTTTTTTAGATATTTGATGGTCTAAATAACTAAATATATCTAAATTAATTAATCATGTTAAAAAGCTGTATAAATAATTAAAATAAATTCAAAACACCAAAAATAATTTAAAAATTATTATAACTTTGTATTTAAAAATGAAAAAATAAAACTTGATGTAAATATTAATTAAAATAAATTTTAAAAATTAAAAAATATTAAATCAAATGTATATTCATATACATCACCTGTTAATTAAAAAGGAGAATATTTATGATTAATTTTTATATTTTATGTTAATCAAGGATATACCATATAGAACTATTGTAATCATAGTATTAAAATTAAAACAAACTATTGTTTTTGAATAATTAAGAGTAACAAATCACTATTACTATCTTTATTTATGTATATAAAATTAATATTCTTTACAAAAAGCAACTTTTATTTTTAGTTATCCTATGGTCTTAATAGCTAAAGATAATTAAAGTCTCTCAATCTATCTATCTATCAATAAATGATATTTATTTAATAATTAAGATTTACTTTAATTTAATTTTGATAATTATAAAAGATTATTTAATAATAAAGTATAATTTAACAAGTAGTAATCAAATAATTACTTACTCAATTTTTAATAATTGATAAGTGAGAAAATAATAAATGTCATTAATTTTTTATTAAGAGTTACTTATTTTGACCTTTTTTAAGAATAAATAAACTTTTTTATAAATTTTGAAAAAATCTAAATTAATTGATAAATTAGCTTGTCCAAAGAGTAATGCATACTATTAAAATTTGTGTCTTATAAGATTTTTCTTTTTTACATGAATTAATCTAAACTAATCTAAACAATAATTAAAACTTTATGTTATGAGTGATAATTTATTATTTTATAATTTAAAATTTTTAAAATTAACTAATTATCATAAATTTTACTTGAATAAAATATAAATGGCAATTTTTAATGCCGATATCTTAATTTATTATTATTATATTTAAATTCTATTATGATATGAGTTTAATTATCAATTTAAGCTATTTTTTAAGAGTGTTTTATTTAATTTAATATAAATATTTATTTGTATTGCAATAATTTTTTACTCATAAATACTTGTTAGCTTTGGTGATAGTATCTGAATTGACAATCTAATGATGGTTGGAATTACAATTTTTCCAGAATTTCTAATAATATTTTTGATATTTATAAAATTTCTATATTAACACTCTCACTTAGTAAATTATAAAGAAATAAAATGAAAGATCTGATTCCATTTCTATCAAAGATAGAATAAATACATAGATTGATTATTTTTATTAGTTGGCAATTGAGAAGATTGGTGGATAGATAGAATAATAATAAATGAATGTTATGAGTGAATATGAATGTATGAATGAATGTAAATATAAATATATGTAAGTTTCAATAATTAATTATATTGGACAACTTAGGGGTTTGTATATAGTTAATAGTATGGACAATTAGATGTATGTGGTAATTCATATTTGAAAGTGTTTTCTTGTATTTATTATTGTTTTAAGTAGCTAGCTCTCTTACTTTATTAATTATGTTTGTTCAATTTTATTTATTACTCATTATTAAAAGAGATGCTTTTTCTTCTTTAATCTTTCTATCTTTATTTGTTTATTTTACTCATATTTAATATTTTTCAGTTAGTTGACTTCTTTTAATTTATAGTTTATTTATAAAGGTTAAAAATTAGTGGGTTGTCAGCTGAATTATTCAGGTCATTACTTTTTTAACCATTGAGTTGTTGATATTGTTGATTTTGCGATTTTATAAAATTATTAGATCTTTATGATTAAATTTGTTAATATAAAGTAGGTTTTTGTTAGCTAGATTCTTATTAAATATTTTCTTTTCCGTTTTCTATTTAGCCATTTGTTATTGTGGCTAGCTTGTCTTTAGATTTATCGCGATCTTGCTTTTATTGTTTATTCATCTGACCTTTAAGTTCCTACTCATCTTAACTCTAAGATGATTAATGAGTTGACTATTACTCTTCTTAAGAGTTATTCATGTTATCAGGCTATCTTTCTTTGATTCTCTGTTTTCTATAAAAAAGAATTTATTTTTCGTGATTAAAAAATGATTTTTATTTACTTTTATTTCAAGAGTACTTCGTATTTTTATAACTTTCCTGAAATAAGCTACAATTCATCAACGTATTCCTGCATAGTTTTATTATATAATATTTTCATAGCTTGGAAGCAGAGCTAAGCTTCTTACAAGTCTTGAATATATAAATAGTTAGATGATTCATCTAAGTATTTTCCCACCTTTTATCTGACATACTAAGCAGTTTATCCGTCAACTTCATCAAAATCCACCTGTTCTGAAGAAGCGATAGGTCTTTAAGATCCATTTTTTTCATAATCCTCTAATCTCCTAATTTTTTGAAATTAAAATATTTCATTCCAAAATCCAACAAATTTTCACAAAAATTTTAATTTAAAAATGTCATCAGAAGAAATATTTTGTATTAAAGCAATACCTTTGCAATTACTAGTTTTCTTATTGAAGTTATTTGTATGCTTTGTAAATATCAAACTTTTAGTTTTTCGAAACCTATTAAAAGATAATAAGTTAATTTAAGAACTAATTTATTTAATTATTTTATTTACTTCGTTTTCTATTTGACCGACTCTTTAGGAGAATCTTAATGTCGATATTGTTTCATCATAGTTTTCTAAATCGCTGCTTATGTTGGCTATCATAACAGTCATACAATTGCCTCCAAGACTGTCCTTTAAAACAGTTGTCATAATGGAGTTTCTATAGGGAATATGGATTCTAACTCCTTTTTTCATTTAGTCATTCAAAGCGACGATGACCTATTTATAGAAGCTTAAATTCAATAAAATAAAAACCCAATAAATAATCACCTGTTCCAAGAAACTTAGAGATTTATTAATGTGTTTGGCTTCATTAAGAAGTGTGCCTTCTACTTAGCTTTTGGAAATACGTTCAGACCCAGCTAAATCGACTAAATGCAGCTTTGAAAGGTATTAATCTCCAGTTGCCTTTTCAGTCGCTTAATAAAAAAATATCAATATAATTGTTACTCATCTAATAAGTTACCTTCTAAGTTAATAGTAAAAACACAATGCGAACGTGAGGAATTGTAATTAATGGGAGTTGAGCTCATCTATTTTTATTTAAAAATAATATTTGTGGAAATTGATCATATGAGTCCAGTATGTTTTATGTTTAAATTAATTGATGGGATTATTATCATAGAGAGTTGCTTACTTATTCAAATTAAATCAAAAAGTACTAAATAATATTTCTATTCATTCATTTATTCATTAAAAATCTCGTTATTTATTTAGTATTCCATTAAAGGAAGAGCAAAATTAAGAAAAAATACTTGGAAGATAAATAATAATTAAGAACTAATCTTTGTTAGTTAATTTTGATTTATCTAATTTAAATTTATTTCTTAGTTTTATTCGTTGAATTTAATATAGTAAAAGTTATTGGTATTTTGACTAATTAATTATTTAGCTGCTTACCTTTTTGATGAAGTTGCCTGTAATCATTTTATCAAAACCTTCTTATTCATTCTAGATGGGATGAATTGTGATGTTTTTTAGATGAATGTTGCCTTCATCGTCCCATTAGAATTAAACCTTGTTCCAATTTTCAGGAGGTTCCTCCAAATGAGTCTAGTCCAAAAGATCGTATGCATTATCGTTATATATTTCCATATAAGATATAAAGACCTTGCAATCAAATCCTTTCTTTTGGTCTATTTCATCAAAGACTCCGCTAATAACTCTAGGGATTATACCTCTAAATTACCATTGTTGTTGTTCTATCAAATTATTTATACAAAAAAATGTTAAATTTTCAAATTACACAAATTATTTTCATTTTAAATTATTTTATAGCTTAACTCGCTTGCTTCTCTATTTTTTTTTAATTTTCCAAGTCTTTTTCAAGTCACTTTAAGTAAAATAACGAATTTAATACCTGAACCACTCATCGTGTATGTTTTACCACTTCCTGTTTATCCGTACGCAAATATAGTACCGTTGTATCCGCTTATAAAGCTTTTATTTTATAAAAATATATTCTCATGTTTGTTTCACTTATAAATCGAGTAGAAATTAAAATCTACAAAATAAATAGAATTATTTTGTAAAACAAAAACATATTTTTACTTTTAAAGTACTGGATATGCTACTTTTTCATATATTTCTTCCTATCCTGCATCTTGATCAAGGATATCCTTGAATGAAAACTATGTTTATTCCTAAATTTTATGATATAAAACACATTTAGCTTTTAAACCAGTTATTTATTATTGATGCTAAAAAAAGATATTAATGAAGCAAGGCATAAACGATTTACTCTGAAATTCAATGAATAGTAGCCAGATGTTTATAGAGGTCTGTTGAGTATAGTCAATTAATTACTTTCTTCACTAATCTCATATTAAATCACATTTCCTGATTAGCTTTTATAAATAAATAAAATAGTATTAAAATAATGTCTATTTATTTTCAAATATATTTGTGTATGCTGCCAAACTAACTAACTAAATAACTGTGCAAACTAAATGCTTTTATAGCAAGATTTAAAACAATTATGGCTAGCTTGTCAGATGAATAATTAAGATCACTTAAGCTAAAATATGTCTACTTACTTTGGTTTTAATCTCACATAAACCTAAAGTTGTGATTTCTCTTTTTGATTATACATGTTACCCTATTTAATTACTTAGCTCTTGAATTAATTTGTAAAAAATTATCGCAATCAATATATTACTGAAATTTGTATTTGTTAAAGTTAGTGTGTTAAATTTCTTTTTATTTACAAAATATAATAGCAAACAAGTATTAATTTAATTTAATTAATATTATTCATTCATTATCCATCATCTCACAATTTTATTTTGTTTATCTAATTTCTTAATCAAAGTCATTCATTCAATCTATCAATCATTTACTAATTCTTTCAATAAATCTATATATTGCTAATTAAAAACTCATTTTCATAATTTTACTAATTAATATGCTTTGTTTCAGAATTTTTATTTATCTATTTATTTATTTTCCATTCGCATTCAAATTGCTTATATTGATTTAAATATTATACATGATAAATTAATTAATAAATAAATAAATTGATAATCATCTCATATTTATCCATTAATTTGAGATAAAATAAACTAATCCTAACTACTTATTTATTTGTTAACATTACACCAATACCAAATATAATAAATTAAGACTGAAATTAATTGTTCATTATTAGTTGTTTTATTTATGGTTATAAACTCATTCAACCAAATTTTAAGATTTAATTTTGCATTTTAAGGCTTTGATTTCTTTTTTTAGTTGTATATTTGGTTTAAAATCAACTGGGTTAATTCCATTTTACAATTCAAAGAATTTTTTTTTACAACTTACTGATAAATACAAATTTGTGTTACCTTCCAATATTTTATGTCTTGTTTTAAATTCTTCTTTACAAATAATTCTTTTTAAAAATATTTTTAAACACATTTTTCAAAAATAATTTATTTAGTCAGTAAAAACCGTTAAAATTAGTTAAAGACGAAATTAGTTGAAGTGTATAGATATTACTATATTTATTTGTAAGAATTTTATGTAATTGTTTTTGTAGACTTTTAGGGTGAAGTAAAAGCAGAATTTTGTTTTAAATATTCAATAAAAATCGTATAAAAACTCTTTATTTATGATGCGAAATTAGGAAAATAAGTTTTTTGTATAAATTCTTTTTATTGAAATTAAATTTTTGATGTTTAAACAAATAATATTTAATCAATTTACTATTTTTAGAAAGGTAAAATTACAAATACATACATTCTCTATAAGAATGTTTAATAAAATTTAAGGGAAGATTAATTAATCGAGTTAAGGCAATTCTGCTTTAAAAAAAAATACTAAGTGTATAAAATAGAATAATATACGTACATATGAATTTAATTAAGTTAAAAGAGTATTTAATAAAAGTAAGATTTTCAATGGGCTTTTTTGGAGAAAGTGTGATGGAGGAAATCTTGGACTAAGAGGGCCTATTATTTTTATATTTAAATATCTAAATAAAATGTTTGTCTTTAAAAGTTAATTGAGTACAGTAATAGCGTGAGGTGAGACTCTGAAAATATAAGTAGGGAGACCAATCCATAAACCAGTAATACCTTCTTGGGCAACAGTCTAATTTATATTAAAAATTAATTATTTTAAAGCTTTTATTTATTAATTTATTAATTTCTTACTCTTCCCATGCAATCGAAAATATTCTTGTAAGGGAATTTGCCATCAGGACCAGCCTTCATACCTTGGAGCTTAGTTTTGGCATTATCGAAGGGCAAAGACAAAGTGGAGCAAACAACACCAGCACAAGCAGAGGCACTTAATTATTATAAAAAATGTAAATTAAAATCTAGCTAGAATGAATTTAGATTAGAATTACGTGACTTAGGTGGACATGGTATCCTTGGTACCAGTGTAATCATTGATCATTTCCTTAATTTAGTCGTAGGTGGTTAACATACCCATATTCATCTATCAACAAAAAAGAAATTTAAGTAACTTTATATAAACTGAATTGTTAATTACAGAAATAGCTCTGCAAATAGTGGGAATAGAACCTCTCCAGAGAGATAAAATACCTTCTTCTCTAACCATTCTGGTCAAAGCATCACCAACGTGCTTGTAGTTTCTTCTTTGATCAGGAGGTAAAAGGGAGTCACGTTGGCATCTAACCAAAGAGACATCAGCAGGGTTACCAACTAAACAACCGATGAAACCAGAGAAAGAAGAGAATAAAGCCTTTTCACCGAAAGTCAAATTACCTTTTTATAAATATTTTTAGAATTTATAAATCAATTGATTGTTGATTAATGCTTTTTATAATTAGTTAAATGCTTTCTTATTCGTTACTATGCTATTATTTTATTTATTTATTTATTTTTATTAAAGAAAGATATTTAATTCTTAAAAACTGCTTTTTATAAATCGATTTCTTACGTTTGTGTTTGGCCTTGTGGTGGTCAGAAAGATATCTAAAGAGACCAAGACGGGTAGTTCCGTAAGTAATTTATCTGAGCAAGGCAGCATCCAAACTATTTTGTTTAAAAAGGGCATTTTAAAATCAGAAATTCTTTCTATTGTTTATGATTGATTGCAATTATTAAAAAATTGATTTAATGGCCATTTCAAAAATGAAAATATTTAATCATTTTTTCTACTATTTGAACAATTAAGTTCAGTTAAAGAAAGAAGACTTGCTGGGGGTTTATGTTAGGTGGGGAAAGCTTCATTTTGATAAGCTTAAAAAGTAAAAAGACAAGTTTTCAAAAAGAAATCAGCATTTAAATGAATATCTTTGATAGAATATAGAGCTAATGACAAAAAAATAGATTTCTCTTGAGGATTTAAGTATCTACAAAGTAAAGAGAAAGCCATTTAGTTGTTATAGTTGATTGCAAATCATAGATAAGTAATTGCTATTAGGTAATTAAATAGATGAATGATATATTACCCCTTGTATAAACCTCTGACACCTTCGTGTTGGATGACTCTTTGGGCAACCTAGAAAGGATTGGTAGAGAGTGCACCAGCACCTCCCTTAGCATTAGATTCACCAATAACTTAAATTTGGACCTTGACTGTGTCGATGGGTTGAATGACACTGGTGGCAACGCAACCAGAAATACCACCGAATAAGAAAGGCTTAATAACGTCGAATAAATCTCCTCCCATGTTTTTTAAATATCTAAATGAAATTTTGCTTTTATTAGTTTTATTAATTAATTATAAATTTTTTAATTTTAAAATAGCAAGATAGATAAATAGATAGATAGATATCTTTTGAATATTTATTGTGTGTAATACTTTATTTATTTATTTTATGAGTTCAATTAAACAAACAAACAAATTTTTCTGTCGTCTTAATGAGGCAATTCTCCTACTTCATACAAAATGATAGTATTTACTTGATTCAGATTTCGTAATATATGTTAGAATCTAATGCGATATCTAATACGCTATTTATTACATTTGTTACGCACTATTTTTTGAAGATGACTTAATCCTCCTTAACAAACCTTCAATTTCAATTTATTCGTTTTACAAAAAAACCTGGCTCCTCTTAAATCACTACAATTAAAATATCTACTTTCCTCCAATATGTTTCCAATTTTTTCCACTTTTTTCTTTTTTCTTTTCTTTCTTCAATATTTTTTTCTATGTAAACAAACCTAATTCCCCTTTTAAATAATAGAAATTTCCCATAAATTAATTATTCACTTATATACTATTCCCGAAGTCTCGTTAATTTTACTCAATCAAATGCATAATCTAATTTATTAAAACAAATTTTCTGATGGCATAATCCAAATACTATTTAAAAGCTTGACATTACGTATTATTTTTTTAGAAATATATTTTTTATTAAGTAAATGCAAATTTTTTTTCCTTAATTAAAATTCACTAAAGGCAAGATAAACTTCTTTGATAAAATCATCAGACTATTCTTGATGCATTTTTCATAGAAATTTCGTTTACAGCAAATTATAAATTTTAAATTATTTAAAATAATCTTAAATCAAATATATTTTTGGAAATATTTTACATTTTTTAAATCCTATAAAAAATCAATTTCTTCATAATTAAATAAAAACTTTTAATATATTTTTTAATTAAAATTAGGATTAACGACTTGTGCAAATTTTATATTTATGTTTAAATTTAAGATCATCTCATTAAAAAAATATTTTTATTACTTAAAATAAAGAAAATATTTACATTTTTTATATAATAAAAAGGAGAATTTTATTAATTTATTTTAAAATAAAATTTTTTAATAACTTTAATTTATACAATGAATTTTTTGTTTTAGAATAATTATTGCAATATTTAAATAAAATTAATTCTAAATTATTTTCAAGTGAATAAATTTTAATTAAATATTTTTTAAAAAATTGATTATAAAAAATTTTAATTTGTCTTTGAAATTATTATTTCAGAAATATTTTATAAAAAAATTAGGTTAAATAATATCAAAACTGTAAAATATTATTTGATTCCATGAATTTATTTATATTTTTCTTTAGCTTGATATGTAATTGGCCTAATTATCATAAACATTAAATTGTCGCAAAAAATATTCTAAAAAATTTAATACTTAAGATCTATTTTAAAGAAATGAGGATGGATGGAAATAAATATGAGATCACTTTCGTATATCAGATTTTAATGATTGTTAATTACAAGAAATATCTTTTGAATAAATTAATAAAAAGTAAATAATTGTTCTTTAGCATTAAAATTTGTTAGAAATTATAGATATTGATCAGATCATAAAAATTACTTTATTGATTGGATTATTTATTGAATAGATTTTTTTTAAGTATTATAGATAATATGAATACGTATTAAATTATATTAGCAAAAAAAAAATATTTTGGTTAGAAATGAATGACTAATTTATTGAATGAGTGGACAAAATAAAATAAAAAGAAAGTAACAACTATCAAAAAAATGTAAATTAAAAACAGAAATTTGATTTATTTTTTGATAAAAAAAACAAATATTTGAATAATAATTTAGATATTAAAGTAAATGAAAACTTCAAATAGTTATTGTACTTTTGAAATTCATAATCAATAATTTAATTAGATTGATACAAATTGCTTATTTTCAACAATTAAACAGCATAGAAATATAAAGCTTTATTCATAAAATGAGTGACCTTTAAGCAATACAGATGTCTTTAATGCAAGTTGAAAGTTTCTAAAGTAAAAGAGAAAATTAGTCAGCAAGCTATGATAGAAGAAACTTCGCTACCAATAATTTCATCTCTTATACCGGCGAGAACAGTGTTTAGTCCTCTAAGATCATATAAATATCTAACCCGATAGAGTTGACATGGAAGAATCTTAATATAGAAGCTTTTATCAAGAAAAGTGTTAAAAGTTTAAATGGAAAAAAAGAAACAGTGATTGAAAAAAAGTAAATTTTGAAGAATTTGAGTGGCACTTTAAGACCTGGCTAGTTTACTGCTATTTTAGGACCTTCTGGTAATATGATAATAGTTTTTATTCATTAAATTTAATCTCTACTTAAGAGTTAAAAAATCAATATTTTTATTAAATTTTTAATTCGCTTTATTCTATCTGTTTTTTTAATAAAATATTCCGATCTTAGTTCTACTAAAAATTACCTATCCATTCTATTTATAATAGGCAGTGGTAAAACAACCTTGTTAAATTTCCTATCAGGAAGACTTGTAGCTAAAAATATGGAAATCTCAGGTAGTCTTTTGCTAAACAACTAAGAAATTAGTGACATCGATGACTTCTCAAATCAAATAGCATATGTCATGCAAGATGATATCCTACTCTCCAGTTTCACTCCTTTTCGTAAATTTATTTTAATATAATCAGCCAATATGTATTAATTTACTAATAGCATTTTATTCAACAAATTCTACAAATAAAATTATCATTAAGTTTAAGATATTTTTCTTTTACTAAAATATTCTTTTAATTATTTCTATCAATCTATAAACAATCAATTTGACTTATTAAACAAACAATAATTATCTTTCAGAATTAACTATCAGCTTTGAATAATCACAAGAATAAATAATTTTCATAAATTAAATAACATAATTTCAATTAAATTTAACATATTTGCTTTTGATAATTGCAAAATTTATATTAAATATAATTCGAATTTAATAATTTTTTATCCAAAAATTCATTTTAATTAATTATAGAATGCTTCTTGATTTGCACTTTTTTATTAATTATTTTATTTTAGATTTATCATTTAATTTGGTTTTTAGAGGCATTTAAATTCAGTGCTGACTTGAGATTGAAGGATGTAAATGAGTAATAGAAGTTATAAAGAGTTAATTCGCTGATCAAGGATCTGTGTCTGAGTAAGTGCTAGGACACAAGAATTGGTGATTCGATGTTTAGAGGAATTTCTGGAGGAGAAAGGAAGAGAACTTCTATTGGTGTTGAATTACTTACGAATCCTGCTATGCTTTTTTTGGATGAACCTACTACTGGATTAGATAGCTATACTGCTTTATAGGTTATTGAACTTTTAGAAAATTTGAGCAATAAAGGAGTTAACGTCATCTCAACTATCCACTAGCCTTCTTCAGAAATTTTCAATGCATTTGAAAGGCTGATTCTTATCTGCAGAGGTAGTATCATCTATCAAGGCGATTCACATAAGGCTTTGGATTATTTTTCAGCTTTAGGATACAAATGTCCTGATTATTCTAATCCATCCGAATACTTCATGAAACTTATGGATAAAGAAGGTCTTTTAATAGAATTCATTGAAAAAGGAGAACTGGAAATAAATGAAGAAGAAATCAAAACATAATTCGAGAATCGAATTCAATTTTTTGTTAACAGCTATAAAATATCTGACTAAGTTTAAGCCTTGTAACCCTCTTGCTTGTATTAACCATTACAAAAAAATGATATAAATTTTAATGTTACTACTTAATAACAATTTATTTTACTCCTTAAACGTTCTTTTATCTCCTAAATTTACAACCCTATGGATTTGCTTGTGAAATCTGTTCAAATGATAATATTTGCAATTTCAACAATAATTGTTTTTCATCCTCTTGGAATAAACCAATCAGGAATTTAGGATAGGTCTGGAGCACTCTTCTTTATAACAACAATTATAGCACTCACTTCAATTTCAGGATCTGTAGCTACTTTCTCAGCAGAGAGGCATCTCTTTCTAAGGGAAAGATTCAACAAATCTTATGGTGTTGGCCCTTATTTCTGGGGTAAAAACCTAGCAGAATTTCCATTTCATATTCTTTATCCATTCTTAAATATTTTAATTTCTTATTATTCGATTGGCTTTAACGATTAGTAAGCTCAATACTTTTTTGTACTTTGTGCATCTATGATTTGCACATTTTTCTATGGTACCTCTTATGGACTCTTGCTCTCTGTAATTTTTAATAAGATGGAGCTTGTCATGGCTCTAATACCAGTCCTAGTAATTCCTTTCATGGTTCTTGGTGGTTTCTTCATTAATAGTAATAATATCCCTCACTATTTCAGGTGGATTGAGTATGTATCTATGTTTAAATATGGTTTCTAAGCATCTGCCCTTAATGAATTCGAAAAAATAAACTTCACTTGCGAAGACTAAGTGTCAGGTAAACAATGTGACCCCCTTGATTAGCTAGGAATCAATGAATCTATGGGTACAAATTTTGGAGCTATGATAGCACTAGGAATGGGCTGTAGATTTTTTGCGTATATAATGATGCATTTAATCTCTACTCCCAAAAGACCAAAACTAAATGAAAAGAAATAAGTTAAATCTTGATTTTTCCAAATTAAAAATATTTTATATTTAAAAATTATTTTAAAAAATTATTTTTAATTAAATAAAATTGAATTAAATAAAGTTAAAAAAATAAATTTAATGAATTTAAAAAAGTAATAAAAGTAAAAATCAAAGAAATAATTTGATTTCTTTTTTAACCTCAAATAATTTATATAATCTAAACATCATTTTATTTTGATATCATTCATACGATGATCTCTCATTTAAATAGTGAATATTTGTTTTAATAATGCTTATAAGATAGTGTAGTTATTCAGTTAGCTAGCTACTCATTTTTTATATTTTTAGCATAAAAAAAATGAAAATTTAATTATCCAATTATTTTTTTGCTAGATTTTTTTATTGTGAATTTAAGATTTGATTAGGTATTTATTTTAAAAAAGTTTCATAAAAGTATTTTTATATCAAAAATAAAAATACTTATTTATTTATTTATTTTGCTTTTTCTTATAATAAAATATTCTTAATTGCGATAAGGACTGTAAGCTTTTTCTTTTAGAACAAAAAGTAAATTATTTCTAGAAGTAAATTATAATTTTTAATCAGTGTAAAATAAACTTTTTAAAAGATATAAAATTATTTCAAAAAACAAAAGTATTTTTATTGTTTTAGAGGATATTTTAAAATAAATTATTTAAATTAAATTATTGATAAATTCATAATATTTTTTGTAATTATATTTTTGAGATAAACTAAAGCCATTAGCTATAGAAGCATATATTAGTTGATTTTTAAATTTATTTAATAGTTTTTACAAGTTACTTTAAAAAGTAATTGCTTCTAGGATATAATTTTATACATTTTAACTATCTAAATATTTTAAATAAAACTGATTAATTATTATTTTAGCATTTAATATGATTGCTATTAGCATTAGTTTACTTTGGAAAGGTAAATTTGTAAGTGATTTTACAACTAATGAATGTATGTAAATTAATTATATTAACTTAGTATCATCAGTTTTTAGGCATGAAAAAAAAGTTAATTTACTGATAAGTAATTGTATAGATAACGAGTTAAAGATAATCGATTATTCGATTAGATTACTTATAAATTAAAATGGATATGTTTTTTATGTCTGCCTATAAATTTTTTGATGTAAAATTTCAATTTAGATTTCTTAAATTTGCTGAATTCTATTGTTTTTAATTAAAAGAAAGAATACCAAATTATTAATCAAAATGCCAAGGAAACCAAAGTACATCCCAAAAGATTATGAAAATGAACAAAGAGAGCTTGATAAAATAAAGAAAAAGAAAAGATTAAATTACATGGTAGCGGTTCCTATCAATTATAATTTAGTCAGCGAATATAAATTTTGCTTTTCTGGAGACTTGATCATAAATTTAAAGTGGTTTAGCTCGAAGAATTTGAGATTGAGCGAGAGTTACGATCAGCCATTCAAAGGAATTAAGAAATTAACAAATTTAATTAATGAATAGCTTGTAGAGTGTGAATACTACTCAAAAACATTTCAAGTGAATGATTATTAACCAATAATATTCTCCCTTGAAAGTATTTCTTCTCAAAATACTCAGTAAATCGTCAATCGCCTTAGATTGGCTCAAGAAAAGTGCTATTAATAGAAAATACTCGCAAGCGAACTTTATAAAAGAGGAATAAATTTGCAGCAATGCTATGTTTAAGCAAAGCAAAAAGCAAATTAGATATTAAGCTAGTTTAATTCTTTGAATCTTCCAATCACTTATGCCATTTAGCAGTATAATCCTGAATTTAATTAGCTTGAGAAGACTTATAATGGTGCAAACTATCAATTCTATAAAATATACACTGATCAAAGCAATTCAGTTGATAAAGTTCGCAACAAAACAACTTCATTTTACAACTCTACATAAGATTTATGTCTTCTCCAAGATCCTTATACAACTGAAGACGATATTCGAGAAATGGTTATTACAACTGTTGACGGTGTTCTAATGAAAGCGCTTAATTTGCAGAAAAATATTCTTATTCTTCCATATTATTTTTATATATTAAAAATCAGAATTATAATATTTGATTCAGAAGATATCAAAAAGCTGTATCACTATCGCAAAACAAATGAACTCTAATTTCCACTACAGCAAGGAATTTAATAAGAAGATTTAATTTATGAAAAAGATGAATCAGATTTTATTGACTACTCTCCTAATTATGACACAAAAGATTACTTTAAAATATAGCATTAATCATTTTTATAAAACGAATTACATAAGAACTCTGATTAGGAATTGTATTCTGATAAGCTTATTTTACCTATCAAAAATTCAGAAAATTTGATAATAGTTCAAAATAAACTATTCGAATCTGTTTGGACAAGTTCCTAAGAATAAAATTAGCAGCAAATTATAGAAAAAAAATCCTCATAGTTATTAGATACAAAAAACTCTTTTAGAGTTGAAATGGCAAAACCTTCCATTCATGACGATATTATTAACGACTTACATAACGAATCTTCCTACTTGTTTAGTGAAACATAAAATAGATCATTTTACGATGTCATCCCCATACTTAAGTAGATTCCAGATAAAGAGTACACACAACCTAATATATCTAATTAAAATGAAATGTAAAAATTCATCTCTAAATTCTATCCTAATGCTATCCATCAAAACAAAGTTTTGAATTATCAAGTCGACTGATAGATCTATAATAAATCTTGTCTATTGAAAAAGTTTTCCTTTGATTAAAAACTATTGCTTAATTGTTTGCATATAGCTTAATTGTTTGCATTCAAGTTACCAAGGCTTAAAAAGATATTTAAGTGATAATTAAGTATGAAAGTTAATTGTAAATAAGAAATAAAATCAATCAATAATTTATTGACTTATAAAAATTAATAAAAATGAAAAATTCAACTTAATACTGGAGGGAAATGTATTAAATTTCTTGCTATCACCATAATTATATAAATAAAATAATTGATTAAAAATGTTTAAGGCTTATTAAAAAAGAAATTGAAACAAACCCTCCCTTTCTCAGTTTGATTTAATATATGAAATGAAAATTAGTTTTAATAAATAAATAAATTAAATAAAACACAAATAAATGTAAATAATATTTTATTTAGTATTTTTACTATTAACAAAATTTAGTTTAAATGGCACTTTTTTATTTTGTATTTTCAAAAATATTTTATTTTAAATAAATTATTCACTTATTTATTAAGGCCCTTTACACTATTAAACATTGATTTCTTCTATGTTTAAACTTAACCAATTACTTCAAGAAATTATTTAGGAAATGTTTAGAAAAGTTTCTGATAAATAGACTTTATATTTACAATACTAATTAGATTATTAGGCTAAATATGTATTTGTGTTTTTAACTAGTTTACTTACTTTTAATTAATCAAATACTATGGCTAAAATTTATCAATAAATTCTATTGTTTAACAAATCCAATACTGTCATCAATCCAAGTTGTTTTTACATTTATTTGAAACGAAATATGTTTTATTTATGAAAAATAAGTAATAATTATTAGAACAATTATATTTTCAATTAGATTGATAGAAAAACCATATTTATTTTGAATAATTTAATAGTTGTTATTTTTTTTAAAGGTTTTTTGTTCAAAAGTTTGTATACTGATAGATAGATATATTTTACATAAAGATTATACCCATAATGCTTTTAGTTACTGCATGTAGTTTACAATACGTAAGGCTGATAAATAAATGTTAAAGATTTAATTAAGGTGATGATAACAATTTAGTTTTGTAAAATATCTTTAGAATTCTGATTGATAGATGAATCTGCTGACTAAGATTTAGAGTAGCATCAAAAAAAATTAGAAGAAGAATGAAAAGAAGAAGAGAAAAAATATTAATAATATTTGTTTAATAATATAAAAATTGCATAAAAAATTATTCACTCATTCATTTATTTACTTATCAAATAAATGCCTCGTGCTAAAAAATAATAAAAAATTAGACAGAGGAGCTGGAGCTATAAAGATGAGGAATAATGCTACAATATCGTAATGAAGAATCCTATTTTTTATAAGCAGCCTGTGCATACTCATGGAAAGGTCGTTTTATACGGCGATGTGATTATTGATGTAAACTCTTTTGTACAAAATTAGTCCTACATTCCTAAACTATAATTAGGCATCTCAAAAATAAATAAAATAGTAAAACTGATAAATGAAAGACAAATTATAATATACACAGAGACGCTTTGTCCTTAATTGACTGATTTTACATCGATAATCAATATTTTAAAATCACTGCCTTCGTAGCAGTCATATTAATTAGCTCAGTAATTAGAATAGCATCAAGAGCTAACCAATCGTTAATTGAAGCTTTCTGATGACAATTAAGGATCTAATTACTAGATCGCCTTGCATTATGATCCAGAAGCACTGCTAAAGAAATGCCAATAACTAGTATTAAAAAATTTAGATTTCGAAGGTTAAATTTATGCGTTTAATCTTTATACTTTCGATCCTGACAAAAAGAGATTAAACAGATATTTAGCTACTAACGATGTTAAGCTCTTAATGCTACTTTGTGATGATGAAGATGAGCTAAAAAGAAGATTTTTAAGCTATAAAATTAACTAGCCTCAAGGAGACATGAACCAATTTATTAAAATTCAAATCCCAAATATTGACAAAGAGGTAGTAGAGGATATAAAAATTTACACTTTTGATAATTACATCATCAACGCAAAAATTACTTAAGTTTGTATAAAGCTTAGTGAAAATTCTAACAATATGTTAATGCTCAGAAAATACAACTTTGACCCATAAGACTTGCAAGAACTTAAGAGAGTAAGGCAACTAAAGAGACAGTAAAACCATCAAATAGTTACTTAACTGCTCCTAGAGCAATCCATGAATTCATATTCGCAGTCACAAATAACAGAGAATTTGTAAATAAGCGAGTCTCATTCATTCTCAATTAAAACGTTCTTACAAAAATTCGAAGATAGTGAATACACAGATTGACAATTTTAATTTAATCCAATAATGAATGAATGAGAAAGCAAGCGAATGAATGAACGAACGTATATTTGGTTGATTGACTAATTAATTAGTTTATTAAATTATTAATTCGTTTATGAAGGATAACAATAAATTAAATCATAATTAACTAATTTTGTGATAATATCAAACTCAATTACTTAATTAATCGTTATTAATTTTGAAATCAAATCAATTCATAATAGAAAACTATTCACTTAATGAATGAATATTTTCAAGTTGCTTACTTAAAATAAATAGATTAAGTAAAAATATTATAATCTACTAATTAACTCAAGGGCTAATAAACAAATATAAATAAATACATAATAATTATCTTTAAATTTTTTTTATCATTGGAAATGATGAAGTTAGTTAAATGGAACAAAAAATAAATTGTATTAATACAAACAATTATCTAATTCACTTCTAATTAAATTACTAAATTTTAGTCATACCATTACTAATTTCTTTGGATATTACTAAAAAACAAAATAAATCAAATGTTCGCTTGTGAAATATCTTTAAAAGTCGGTTTCCCATACTAAAATTGATTAAAAAATTCCAAATTTTTATATATTAAATCATTAAAAAGTATGTAAAAGGTAATAAGTTTCTATCTATCTGTATATCTACATAATAAATAAGCATGATCAGATTAAATTTAGAGCTAGAAAATAATAATTATTATTACATTAAATAAATTTGATCAACAAAATATAATTAATTTCCATCTTTATAACTCTAATCACCCTTTTTTAAAAGGTTACAAACAAGAATTAATTAAAAACAAACTCCGCTAAAATTAACATTTTTACCAACGATTGATTTCCTTCCTTCCTTAATTAATAATAATAATAAGAGGTTTGCTTAAATTGTTTTTCTTCCGTTTTAGCTAATTAATAAACTACTACACCATTATAATCAAAAATTTTATATGATATAACTATTATTAATTCTATCTATTATTTTAATTTTCATTTATTTATATTATGCAATATTAAAAGCATTATAATTCTAAAAGTTATTCTTTAAATTAAAAGAATTTAATTTACACAGTATTTATTATGTTTATGTATTTCTTTTCTTTTAAATCTAACTAACTTAAATGAGTTTTTGTTTGGAAAATGAAAAAGAATTTGATTGAATTAGTAGATAATAAAAGTTTAATTTACAAAAAGAAGAAACCAAAAATAATATTAAAGATAAATATTATTTTAATTGTAAAGTACCAACTAAAATTTGAAAGAAATGCCATTTTAAACAAGATAAAATTAGTCATAAAGTTGTTCATTTTTATTATTATTTGGTATGAATCGAGGTGTGTTTTGGTCATGTTTGTTTGGTTATTTAATTTCTTTTTTAGTTTCAAAAAAACAATTCTAATAAAAAATAATTTACGTGAATAAGTAATATCTTAATTTTTAAACTAGTTTTTTTTAAAATAAATTTAAGGTAAAAATTTGATGAAATTGAATAAATTTAAAATTCAGCCCTTTAAGGAAAGCCTTGAAGAATGAAAAGTTAACAGGAAGAAAAGCGCACTCCTAGCCTAAAAAAATCCCTATTGTTAATTATCTACTTATTTATTATCTATAATATTTAATATCAGTAAAAAATTTAAAAATAAATAGCAAACAAAAGAGATTCAATTATCTTATTTGTTTGTTTGTATATTTTTTATTTAGTACTTCATTATTAATTTTCTATCAAATTTTATGCTACTTTAGTAATTACATATAGGTCAATATTACTTAATAAATAATCCATTTATTCACACTGCTAATTTTATTAATATTTTAATTTGAGCGAAATAATGAAAGTTTAATGGAAAATTATTTAGATATTACAATTTTAGTATTATCAATTATTTTTAATCAGATTCTATTGTAGATAATAAGATAAAAATAAACTATTTTTTTATTTTATAAATAAATTATTTTAAATTATTTTCTGTTTGTAATTTAAGTGCTTAAAAATATGTAAAGACGATAAAACTGCTATAATTTTTAAGAAATAATTATCTGTTTAAAATAACTTAAGAAAGTTAATCAAAAAAAATTTCTATTTTAAAGAATTCGTTTTTACTCTGATGTCTTTTAAAGTAATACATAGAAAAATTTAAGAAAATTATAAATAGGAAACCATTTTTTACTTTAAGTCAAGAAATTTAATTAAGAAACAGAACTGGAAAAAATAATCCTCATATTTTTAGATTAAATAAAAAAGTGATGATATTTTAGAATCAGATTCAATTTATTTCTAAAAAATACCAGAAAAAAAATATACAGCTTCAATATTGATAAAGCGATTTTAAGTTCTACTTTTAATAAAATGTCTTAAAAGATTTATAAGATGTTCTCTTTAATTCAAAAAAAATCATAATCATCATTCCTTTTTTTGAAATAAAAATATAAAGTATTTTAGAACTAATTTAATTTTGAATTATGAATTCTTTTACTTTAAAATAGTTCTCTTAAGTAAATAAATTCAATCATTTCTTTATATAAATGTTAGAGAAATCAATACCTATACTTTTTAAAGTATTTATATGCATACATATTTTATGAGCTATTTTTGCACTTTAGATTTTATCATAGAAAATATGATGTTATAATATCATGTTTTCATCTATGCTAACACTGCTTATAAAAAAATAATAAAAATGGGCATTATCTTTTGGGTTATAATTACTGATAGAAGTAAGTTATTTTCTACTACTTAATTATTACCTCATATTCACCAAAATAAACACTTGTATAGGTGAAATGTATGAAATGGTTATTTATTTAATATCTTGAGATGGTAAAGACCAATAAAAGGTAGAAGGTAGTTATCATCGAAGAGTATGAGTTACTTTTCTAAATAATAAAATCATAAAACAAACAATCACTTGAAAGTTTTAGTTGTTTCTCTCAAAATATATATTATTTGCTTTAACATTATGGGTATAACATTATTAAGATCATTTATCCAACTTCTGGACAAAAGCATAGATGCCAATTCGGTAACTGTTTTATAGAATTATGAGTTCTTATGATTAAAAAGTGCAGTAGTAAGATAAAAATGATTAATATATAGCATTTACTAATGCGCCATAATGAGTTAGAAAAGAGTAAATAGTCAATTTTTAATTAATGTTCATCTTATAATGAAATAAATGCAATTATCTTATTTTTATCAAGCTTGATTCTTATTAGTAGAATTAATTTGAATATTTTAATTTAGCTTAATAGCTTAATAAATAAATAACCATAATTTTTAAGATAAATTTATTTATTTTCTATTTCAAATTAATTCTTATTTTTTTGAAAAATAAAAATTTGATATATTTATGTTAAAATTTTAAGCCAAATATAATTATTTTTATCATTTATGTTACCAAATATCATTTAAAATAGATAAATCCAATTTAAATCAAGGCTTTTAAGGTGTTATAAAGTATTGATTATTGATTTGATCGAGTATCATTTAATTTTTATTACTAATATCTATTAAATCATGCACATATTTTAGATATCATAAAACTGCTAATATTTTAAAATATTTTATTTAAAGCTTCTGTCCAAGCATTTAATCAAGAAGGATAAAGAAATTGAATTCTTAACGCATATATAATTATTTTTATAATTAAATAATAAACTAGGTTTAAAGATCAGCAGTAATTAAGGGATAGATATTTTAAAACTAAGTGGAAAGAGAAATAATTATGGAGTATGTTGTAATAATTGATGGCAAAATATTTACTAATTACTCTGATTAAATAAAATAATGTTAAAGACATTTTTAATCCAAGCAGGGTTTGAAAATATATGTTTATCTTTTAAACATCATTTAAATAAATGTTATACTCTACTAATATTATAGATCTAAATTTATTTATTTTATAATGTAAAAGGAGCTTTTATGAGTTTTTTTTAAAAATTGTTAATTTATTTGCTCAATTACTCCATTTTTTATCATAGCCTTATCAGTATATATTGACTTTAAAAATTATCACCAACTTGATTTTTTCTAACTATTATTATACAATGCCAACCAAATTAATTACAAAATGAGAAAGAGATCTTATTTAATATTCAAAGATTATTGAATAGAAAATTTAACTTAGAAATTAATTGAGCACTTATAAAACCAAAAAGAAGAAACAGAGTTTTATACATACATACATATTTATTTGATGTCACAGTTAATTAAATTAAAAATAGTAATACAAAAAGAATTTAGTGGTGGTGTATATTTTAATTAATTAATTAATTAATTAATCCATTCATTGAACGAAAACACATCGCACCAAAGTAGAAAGTAGTGCACAAAATATGGTGGTTATTTCATTTAGTTTTACTTAGAGTTGATTGATAATCACATATAAGACTTAGCTAGTATACTTAGTAACCATATATATCTAATAGAGCAGTAATAAAATGTGAATATTTTAGAAAAAAATTCTAAAGAGTAGCTTGGAAATATAAATATACATTCAAGATATGCATGATTAGCCTCTAGATGATTTAGGATACTAAGAGTTGTACTGTATTTCATAGGTACATAGATTATCAAAAAACTTGCTTAGCTATTTATTATTTCACACATCAAGAGGCCATTTTAAATCTGTAATATTCCCCAGAGATTAAGATAATAATTGATTTATCCAAAAAATAGATAAATAAATAAATAAAAAAGTAAAGCGATGATACTAAAGGTACAGCACAAAAATTTTAATCTATTAAAGACATCTTTTTGTAATTAAAGTTAAAATTTATTTATTATTTTTATTATATTTTTATAACATAAAAGTATTAATTTTGCTGATAAATGTAGATGCTCAATAAACTTACGACTCAAATAATGATAGAGATTTTTAAATAATAAAGAATTGGTTTGTTGGAGATTATTGGTAAAATAATCAAGCTTGTGTTTCTACTAAATAGTTCTATATTCCATAATAATAGATATAAATTAATATATCTGGAATGTAAATATTATTCAACCGAAACATTATTTTTATTTTTAATTTTTAATTTTTAATCAGTGGTTAATTAATTTAATACGATTATTAAATTCTAACGTATTCCTCTTCTTAAGATACAGTAATTAAAGTAAAGGGTAAAACAGATGATAATTCTGCAATAAATGATTCGAATTAATCACTACTTACTGATATGACTTCATTCCCTGTTAGTTGTAGGTTTTCAAATTATGTCCATAATATAACTGGTAGTGGTATTTTAAATAAACCTACTCGAAGCTTAAATTTAACTATTTAAAATGATAGTGGCCTTATTAAAGCAATTTTTAACATAAAATTTGTTTTCTCTGGTTATCTGGTATTTTTATTATTTAATTTTATGAACACAATTATTCTTTAAAAAAATATATTCTTTTTAAACTCATTTAAGAAATCGGTCCAATTTTATGGGTTTTTTACTTTTACAAAAAAATAATTTGCATAAAAGTGTTATAATTACTATGGATGGTTAAAAGCCCTATAAGATTTCTTTCCATTCTCCTAATTTTTTTTAGTTATTTTATAAATTTGAAAAATGATAATAAAATTTTGTTAGTTTTTAACCTTATTATGTTTACTTAAAATTCAAGTGTAATCAAGAAGGGTGTCTTTATTGTGAGAATAATGATAAATTCAACTGTAAGCCAGATGGTTGTGATGTTGGATTCTTTTTAACATTTGAAAATATGTTTATACCAAATCGAAATTTTTGTAAGAGAATATGTCCTGACGGAGGGACATTGTTAAAAAGTGTTATTCCAACAGCATATAAATGCATTACTTGTATTTAAAATTGTTAAATATGTAGTGATTTTAATCATTGTGATTAATGTATGCCTGGGTATGCTTTAAATCCTTAAAACACTTGCACAGTAATGACAATTTTTTTATATGAAAATTTATTTTTAATTAAACAATTTTTATTTGGATGAGAGAATTTGCATATTTGATAGATATATTTTATTTTAAATTGATAACTTTGGAATAAATTTATATTTAATTAATGACTTTTAAGTAATTATATTTTAATCTCTTTATTAACTATTTTCTTTAAGATGCTTCCTTGTCCTGAAGGATGTTAAAGTTGCACCGATAATAAAAGTTGCACATCATGCTTGACTGGATACACTTAGAAGACAAACCCAAATAATAACACTCTACAATACTGCTAATTAAATTGCTTGGCAGGATAGTACAGTTTCATTAAAGATAATACTCAAATGACTTAGGAATGTAGATCTTGTATCCCATTGTGTCAAAGCTGTACTGGTCCAAGTGACTGTAGTAATTGCTAATCTGGATATGGATATAACTCTCAAGCTGCATAATGCTAAGTAATTTTAATATAATTATTCTATTTTTAAGAAACTATTTTTAATTTGATATCAAAAAATTAATTTTTCTACAATTAAAGATTCCATTTAATTTTTTTTATGGCAATATTAATAAAATAATTTAAAACAACTTTTATTTAATTGCTAAATAAAATAATAAACTTTCTCTTTAAATAAATAAATCAGTGCACAGAAGGATGCTCTTATTGTGACTAGAATATCAGTTGTACTCAATGTAATAATGGATACACTTAGACTTTGAATCCAAATAATAGCTCATAATAATATTGCAAATTAAACTGCCCACAAGGATAATACACGGTGATTAACAATTAGTAAACTATGAGCTAGCAGTGTAAATTATGCTTACCTGATTGTGTATAATGCTCAAGCGATAATTAGTGCGATCTTTGTAAAAATAATTATGAATATATCCAAGGAATATTTAAATGCAAAATTCTTTGCTTGAGTAATCAGTACAGAGATACAACCAATAGCTATGCTTGTACTAATTGTGTAGATAATTGTCTAAAATGTGTTAATGGATAAAGCTGCAGTTAATGTTAAACTGGTTATGAGTTTATTTAACAAGAAAATAAATGTATGCTTATTTGCAATAGTAATTAATTTAGAGATAATCTCAATCACTATGCATGCACTAATTGTGTTGATAATTGTATATCCTGTGGAAATGCTCTAAGCTGTACGACATGCGCTAATGGCTACGAATA
>JH720167.1:0-11620 GCA_000231845.2 Tetrahymena malaccensis 436 | reverse complement strand
AGAGGTATTTTCTATGAATGCAGTTATAATAATATTGCTGTTTTATAAGCTACTCTGGCAATAGATACTCCTACTTTGATAATTGATTTTGGTGTTCCTTTGGTAAAAATTACAAACCTCGAATGTTAAAAAATATTCTAAGAAAGTACTCTTAAACTTCTTGGCTCCCAGCCTAATTGCTCTATGCAAGATGCTCAAATTATAGTCTAACTAAGTAAATTTAACAAATTTATCATTTAAATTTCATTAACACATTCTCATTAATAGATAAAGACGCCTTAGTTATGGAAAACGATTCTATTTCATTCGTCAAAAGCATTCTCAGTTATTAAGTTAGCGAAAAAGTATTAATAGATACATTTTACTTAACGAAAGTTAAGTAGTTAAAGAGCGATCTCCAGCAGCCATCAGTTACTATTGAGTTTAGTAAAACGCAGAATACATGCCATGATATTGTCTTTTCTTTGGCAGATATTTTAAATGATGCTACAAGAGGATTCTATAGTTTTTCATGGAGTATAGAAGTTTTACCAAACTTGGATTAAAATAGCCTTTAATAAGTTAATAAGATTGTTTCAGACGCAAATAAATATAACAATACCTCTTTAGTAATTTTAAAGCAATTAATTCCTGAAAACACTCAAATAACTGCTTCCTTCTAATATTTACTTAAAGTGAATTCCTCATAAAAGCTATAATTCACAACTTCTTTTAAGAAGTATAAAGACATAGTTATTCAATTTGAAACCTAAAATCATCCAATATTCAGGTATTTACTTAAATTAAAAAGCTAATAACTCTTCATAAAAATAACTCAATCATAATTTTATATTCTTTAGTTTATTAATAACATGAAGATTTAAATAAAATATATTTATTTTATAAAATAGATATAAGGATTTACAAATTTATGCCTCTTTCTACACACAAATATGTGATTAGACAGGACCAACTGTCACTAACGAACCGCTAAACTTGCAGATTAGCTCTAAATAACTAACTATTTTGAATTAAAACTTAACTCAATTTAAATATAATTACACAATCTTAACCGTCAAAAAATATACTATTCCTTAATAAGCAGATTTAGATTTAAATGTAAACTAAATAACTATTTAAAATATCAATAAAGTTAATTTTATCATAAAATAATATAAAAGGTAAATGCCTCTCTAGTTAGTGATTAAAGTATTGTGAGCTTCAAAACATTAACCATTAAACCCAGCATATCTGATTTATATATCTAAATTATTGATGGATAAAAGGGATCATTTAGCTTTAAGTAACCTCTTAATTTAACTGGTTAAGTAAGAGATTTTGAGTTATAAGATCCAAAATAAGATTAAGGAATAAATTTAAAGTGGGAATGTATTTCTCTTACCTCTAATAAAAACGATAACAAATGCTATGACTACAAAAACAATCTTGTTACTTTGCCACAAAATGTTACTTCATTTTCGATTCCAGGCTCAACTTTTAATCCATATCAAACTCTTTTGTTTAACTTTTAAGGAATCAAAGATAATAGAATGAAATCTCAATAAGCAGTTGTATTCTTATCAGAAGTGGATATACCTAATTTAATTGTTTAATTTAGAGATGAATCCTAATTAATTCAGGTAAATATTAATTAAGATATCGATGCTACTCTCGTTTACGAAAGTGATATCTCATCTGATTTGCTAAGTTATGCAGGGGCGATACTTTATAATAACACAGTAGTAGGAGCTATTAAATTTGACTATTACTAAGTGAGGTTCAGAATTTGGGATTATTTTATAAACGTTCTTCCTGATCTTCCTATTGTTTAAGTAAGATTCTCTGTTTATAATCCTTACTACATTATGCCAAGTTTAAGTCTTACTAACTTTAATATCAATTTACCACCAACTAATTGTGTTTTAAGTATTAGTGATTCTAGCGGATAAGCTCTACAAACTATTTTTAAAATTTAAATGTCTGGTTGTACCTCTGCTAATGCACCTCTGTCTTATTAATTCTTCTACTACCTTAACGAGAATGATTTCTAACAAGAAAAGATAACACCTAGTAATATATTAAGAAGACAAATAGTTGATTAAAGTCTATAAAACTCTATATATACTAAGCTCCCTTCTGGCAATTTGACAATACTGGCTCAGGCTATAGATTGCTTTTTAGCTGTTTATAATACAACCGTAATAGTAAATGTTTAACCCTTTGCTCATGATGAGAATTAAATTAGCACCATAATTGACTAAACACTATAAATAGGTAATGGATAAGCAACTTCTTAAATTATCTTAAATATGTGTATCTTAGGAGAAGAAATATCTAAACAATACCCTGTATACAATCTATAATCCATCAATATTAAAAAAGCTAAGCTTATATAGCAAATAATAAGCAATACCAATTCTCTGCCTAATACATCTTTACTATCAACATATGCAAATAAAGTAATTGCGAAACTATAATAATCTATTGCTGAATAATACGAATCAGATACAGTAGAAGTTCTAAGCTAACTAAATCAAATTCTGTAACACTAACAAATATTAAATAGTTAGGATAATCTCTTCATGAATAACAATAACGTCTTTCTTTAAAATATAGTTGACTCTTTTAGAATATTAAATTCTACAACTTAAACTCTTTCATAAAACTTAATTCCTCAACAAATGAATATCTCTGATAAAATATGCAGTTACTTGAGCTAAGCGACTCTACCTAATTAGGGAGGAGTTTAATTATAAGGGAATTTAATATCGCTAGACTGCTAGTAAATTACTTCAAAAAACCTTAGATATGTTATAAACAACTATTAGGATTCAAACACAACAAGTATCTTTTACTTAGGTTAGACTACCTACTCTCAAAATCCATTCGAATAAACACCTGAGTTCTAGAGTTATATTTAATAAATAAAGGACATCAACTCAAGCATTATTATAACAACAAATCCTGCTATAAAATATTCTTTAGATTTAGTAAATACAAACTCAAGTAGACTATTGTATTAATAAAATTATGAATTTGACCAAATGAGCAACCTACATATCATTAGAAACTTAAATAATTAAGAAGAAACATTAAATGGTACTCAATAAAAATTATTTATGTTTAAGTTTGTAAAGCTTTAACCGTCATCTAATAATTAAACTTGCTTATAAAAAATATAAAAAACTTGGTCATAAGATGGATGTTACTATATAAAAGAGAGTGGCTATTGTTATTGTAATAGCACCAATCCTACAACTGTAACAGATGATTTAAAATCGCTACTTATCAACAAAAACCTATAAGATGCTTTGAGTTCAAAAGGATTTAATAGCATAACAAATTTTAAGTACTGTTATAAGTATGCTATTGTTTGGTCACTAGTTTTTATTACATTACTGTAATTTAAATTATTTTCTTATGGAAAAAATCTAGATAAAAAATCTAATAAACCTACAATATCACAAATCATGCCAGAACTTGAACCTTAATAAGAAAATCCTCTTGATAGTGGAAAGAATGAGACACCATAATTACAATTATAAAGTATCTAAGAATTAAATGGAGTTATTATGCAGTAGAACAAAAATTCAAATTAGCAAATTTTAAGCTCAAATAAAAGGAAAAGAAAAAATTTAAATGTTACATAAACAAATATTAAAATTGAAAAAAAGGAATCAGAACAAATTGAAATTCTAAGATTAGATAATTAAAGTTAAAGCGAATCTTATCCAAATCAAATACCAGAGAATTTGAAAAACTATGTTAATTAGCAACCATAAATCTAGGAATTAGACTAACCGGAACAGTTGAAAGAATAAAACTAACCTCAATCATAAGATGAAAATCTAAATTAGAACAAATTTGTGAATTCAAATAAGTTCACTGTTACTACATTTTAAGATCAAATCAGCACAAGCAATTTAGTGAACTTAGACATAAAATTAACTCAAAATGAGTTAATGTGTATTTAAAAATTCAAATAACTAACTCTGTTTGTGTAGTTTAAAGTACTCCATACCTTCTTCAACACTATTTACACTTATGATCCTGATCTGTCAAGACCAATCAGATTCAATCTTTTTTACCTGAGAATAATACATTCCCTATGTTTGTCAACAGTGTTTGATGAAAATTATAATATCAGTTAACAAATAATAATTTCAATAGTGAGCTCAATAATTATAGTGGCAGGAGTTTTCTTAGTAACATTAGTTCACAAAGTAAGAAGGATAGGTTAAAAATTATCTGCTTTTTTAATGGTATGCTTATTGGTATTTTATTATTATGTAATTTTAGCAGTAGTAAGTAGTGAAGAAGCAAGCTATGCCAATTCAAAATACTTTTCATTCTTTCTAATTATTGGAGTTGATATTGTGGTAATTCAGTCGATTCTATCTATTTCTAAGATCTCAATATTAAAAAATATATAAAAAAATGCTATAGTATTTAAACTATATTCCGTTTTTGGTTTAAACAAACTTATAGCTAGCTTAACAATCTGAAAGATAGATTAATATATTATATCTGCATATTTATTGTTATCTTCATAAAATATTTGAATTGATTTATCTTTTTTTTTTTTGATTATTAAATTAAAGTTTCTTTTTGTTTAAAAATTTTTAAATAAAACATCTTTTTGAATAAATTACAATATTATTAATTCTTTTTTCAATAATTAAAAGCATCTAAATACACTTTAATTCAAAAATTAATAAACAATTTAAATTAAAATTTTTTATCTTTCTTCTAAAATGGTTAAGGTTTTCTAAAAAAAAAATTGAAATGAACCCTCGCTTTCTCAATTTGATTTAAAATTATGAAATGAAAATTAGTTTTAATAAATAAATAAATTAAACATAACACAAATAAATGTAAATAATATATAATTTAGTATTTTTACTATTAATAAAATTTAATTTTAATGACACTTTTTTATTTTGTTTTTTCAAAAATATTTTATTAATTTCATACACTAAATTAAAGAAAGATAGATTTCTTCTATCTATGTTTAAACTTAGCCAATTAATTTAAGAAATTATTTAGAAAGTATTTAGAAAAGTTTCTGATAAATAGACTTTATATTTACAATACTAATTAAATTATTAGGCTAAATATGTATTTTTGCTTTTATGTAGTTTACTTACTTTTAATTAATCAGATACAATGACTAAAATTTACTAATAAATTCTATTGTTTAATAAATCCAATACTATCATCAAACCAAGTTCTTTCTTCACTTATTTGAAATGAAATATATTTTATTTATTTATTTATGAAAAATAAGTAATAGCTGTTAGAACAATTATATTTTCAATTAAATTGAATATTTTTAATAATTTTATAGTTGTTATTTTTTTTGATGGTTTTTTGTTCAAAAGATTGTATTTTGCATAAAGATTATACCAACAATGCTTTTAGTTACTGCATGTAGTTTACAATACGAAAGCCTAATAAATAAATGTTAAAGATTTAATTAAGGTGACGATAACAACTTAGTTTTGTAAAATATCTTTAGAATTCTGATTGACAGATGAATCTACTGACTAAGATTTGATTTAGAGTAGCATCAAAAAAATTAGAAGAAGAATGAAAAGAAGAAAAGAAAAATTATTAATTATATTTGTTTAATAATATAAAAATTGCACAAAAAACTATCCTCTTTTTTCATTCATTCATTTATTCACTCTTTCAGTTATTTATCAAATAAATACCTCGTGCTAAAAAATAATAAAAAATTAGGCAGAGGAGCTGGAACAAAATTTTTATAAGCATCCTGTGCATATTCATGGAAAGGTTGTTTTGTATGGCGATGTGATGATTGATGTAAACTCTTTTGTACAAAATTAATCCTACATTCCTAAACTATAATTAGGTATCTATTATTTAGCTCAGTAATTAGAATAACATCAAGAGATAACCAATAGTTAATTGTTGCTTTGCTGACAATGAAGGATCTAATTACTAGATCGCTTTGCATTATGATCCAGAAGCTCTGCTCAAGAAATGCCAAGAACTAGTATTAAAAAATTTAGATCTCAAAGGTTAAATATATGCTTTTAATCTTTATACTTTCGATACTGACAAAATGAGATTATACAGATATTTAGCTACAAACGATGCTAAACTCTGACTGCTACTTTTTGTGATGATGAAGATGAGCTCAAAATAAGATTTTTAAGCTATAAAATTAACTAGCCTCAAGGAGACATGAAACAATTTATTAAAATTCAAATACCAAATATTGACAAAGAGGTAGTAGATGATATAAAAATTAACACTTTTGATAATTAAATCATCAACGCTAAAATTACTTAAGTTTGTATAAAGCTTAGTGAAAGTTCTAAAAATATGTTAATGCTCAGAAATACAACTTTGATCCATAAGACTTGCAAGAACTTAAGAGAGTAAGGCAACTTACTTAAAATAAATAGATTAAGTAAAAATATTATAATCTACTTATTATCTCAAATGCAAATAAATACATGCATATAATAATAATAATTAACTCTAAATTTTTTTATCATGAGAAATGATGAAGTTAGTTAAATAGAACAAAAAAATAAATTGTTTTAAAACAAACACTTATCTAATTCACTTCTAATTAAATTACTAAATTTTAGTCATACCATTACTAATTTCTTTGAATAGTACTAAAAAACAAAATAAATCAAATGCTTGCTTGTGAAATATCTTTAAAAGTCTTTTTCCCTTTACTAAAATTAATTAAAAATTCCAAACTTTCATATGAGAAATCATTAAAAAGTATTTAAAAGGAAATGAGAATAAAGAATTTAATTTACACAGTATTTGTTTTTTCTTTCGTTTGAAATCTAACTAACTAAAGTGTTTTTTTTTGTTTGGAAAATGAAAAAGACTTTTAATTAGTAGGTAATCAAAATTTAATATCAAAGATGAAGAAACCTAAAATATTTAAACAAATATTAAAGATAACTATCTTTTAATTGTTAAGTACAAACTAAAATTTATAAGAAATACTGTTTGTTTTAAGCAAGATCAAATTAGACATAAAGTTGTTCATTTTTATTAATTATGTTTTTTTTCAATAAATTGTTGTTAAAAAAATATAAATAATTTAAATTAAAAAAATTATATTATACTTTTATGTAGACAAATAAAATTTTTAGTTATTAAATTTACTTATATTTTATTAAAATAAAAATATTTACTCTAGAGTAATTTTATAATTTGTTAATACAAAAAAAAATAAGACTTTGCAAATTGGTTAATTTTGATAAAATGCAAGAAAAAATAGTTAGTTATTTTAGAAATGGTTTACCTTTCAATAAGTGGGAAATTAAATTCATTAGTAGAGGATTTATGACATAAAAAATCTATCTAAAAAACCTCAGAGGAGAGTTTAAAAGAAAAATAAATGAACAAAATTAGGATAAGAATCACCTAAAAGAAAGCCTTTAAATGCGTAAATAATAATAGCAGTAGTTTCAAAAATACATAACTGGAATTTTAATTCTTAAATATAATAAATACAATAATTTATTCTTAAACTATTGCATAAGATTGTGAGAGTAAAAAGAATTTTAAATAAGAAAAAATAATTTTGAGTTATTATTTCTGAAAGAAGTAAACTACTTTCAATAACTTAATCACACCAAAAGAAATTCTTTATGAGAAATAAATGAAATTATTGTTGATTTAATATTTTAAGATGGTAAGGACCTATAAAAGGTATATGTCATTTATTTATTATTGTAGAGTATGAGTTACTTTTGCAAAGAATAAATTGTTATGGCATGCAATTACTTGACAGTTGTTACTGCCAACATATATATTATTTGCTTTAATGATATGGACTTAAAATTTGTAAGATGATTGATACAACTTTTGGACAAAAACAAATCGCTTTTGAGATAGATTATGAATAAATAGATGCCAGTTGGAAACCCTATTATAGTATAACGAGTTCTTACAGGTAGAAAGTAGAGCGTTTCGATAAAATTTAATATGTAGTTGCTGCTAAGCCTTGACTAATGAAAAATGAGTAAATAATTTATTTTTAACTAGCGCTCATCACAAAATTAAGTATTTAATATTATCTTCTTTTTTGTATAGCTTTACATATATTATTCTAATTAATTTGAATATTTTAATTTAACTTAATGAATAAATAAATAAGTGTATTAATTTTTAAGATAAATTTATTTATTTTCTATTTCAAATTCTTTTTTTTTTTTAATATAAAAAACTTTGTATTTTTAGAATAAAATTGTTAGTCAAATATAATTTTTGAAACCATATTTATTACCAGATATCATTTATTATTAATAAATTTAATTTAAATTAAGGGTTTAAAGCTGGGATAAAGTTTGATTATCGATTTGATCTCGCGTCATTTAATTTTAATTAACAACATCTACTAAATAAATAGCTTTAAAGCATTTCTGGCATATTTTTTAATGTTTAGATATCATAAAGTTGCTAATATTTAAAATTATTTTATTTTTTTGCTTCTGCCCAAGTGTTTAATCAAAAGGAAAAATTCAATTCATATCCTATTATTTTTATTATAATTAAATTTTAAAAGATATTTAAAGATCAGCAGTGTATATCACATCAATTGATTTATTAGTGTAGGATAAATAATTACTTAAAAATTCAGTGGTAACAGAACTAATCATAGAGGATATTGTTATAATTTAAGTCGCAATATTTCCTAATTTACTCCCATTTGCTTGAAATTATGTTGAAGACAATTTAATCCAAGTAGGCATTGAAAATTTTTGCAAATCTTTTAAAAATTAGTTAAATAAATGTTATACTCTATTAATATTCTTGCTCTAAATTTATTTATTTTAAAATGTTAAATGGAGCTTTTAAGAACTTTCTTTCAAAAAAAGTTTTTAATTTAATTGCTCTAATACTACATTTTTTATCATAGCCTTAGCGATACTTATTTACTTTAAAAAAAAAATGGTAATCATCTTTCTTTATTTTTTTCCCTATTATACGTAAGCATGCTAACAAATTAATTAAAAGTGAGTAGGAGAAATGATTGAATAGTGAAAGATATATATATATTATTGAATAAAGTATTTAGCTTAGAAAATACATTTGAGCTGATACAGTCAGTCAAAAAGAAGAAACCGTTATCAATCATCTTGAGAAACATTTAAATCATATTTATTATATAATATTTGAGAATTTATCTGAAAATGGAAGTTATATTGAAAGCTATTATTATTAATATTATTCTTTCTGATTAAATAGAGTTTTATACACATTTATGTAAAATTTAATGTAAAAGGGAAAACAGTTAATTAAATTAAAATTAGTAAATAAAAAAATAGAGTGGTTTATATTTTAATTAATTAATTAATGGTACGAAAACAGTACTTACCAAAACTGAGAGTAAATTAAGGTGTTTATATTATTTAGCATAACTTAGATTTGATTGATATTCATATATGAGACGTAATGAGTATATTCAGTAGTCATAAGTATCTGATAGAATAATAATAAAATGTAAATATTTATGAAATAAATTCTAAAAAGTAGCTTAGCTATAAAAATATATAAATTCAAGATATATATGATTAATCTTTAGATGATTTAGGAAACAAAAGACATTACTATATTTCATAAGTGCATAGATTATCAAAAAATTCTTTTACTATTTTCTTCATCAAGAGGCAAAAAAAATCTGTAAAAAACCCTAGCGATTAAGATAATAATTAATTAATTCAAAAAATAGATAAATTAATAAATAAAAAAAGTAAGAAGATGATACTAAAGGTAGAACTCAAAAATTTAAATCTCTTAAAAGCATCTTTTAGTAATTAAAATTAAAATTTATTCTTTTAATTATATTTTTATAACATAAAAGTATTAATTTTGTTGATAAGCACAGAATCCTAACCTTACGACACAAAAGTTAATCCAGATACAATTAATTAATGGCTTGTTGGATCGACATTTTAAAACACATTACTTTGTTAAATTAATTAAAATTATTATACACCTGATGTAACATCAACAGTTATTACAGTAAAAGGAATGTAAATATTATTCAATCAAAATATTATTTTTATTTTTATTTTTTAAACAGCGGTTTAATTACTTACTTCAAATTTTTAGTTAGTACAGCAACTATAAATCAAACGACAAATGGTTAAGTACTTGCTCTTTATGGTGGTAAGAACTTAGTTACAGTACCATAAGAAACTACTGACCTAAAGGATTGTAAAATCAATGGTTCTTAATATAATTATGTCAGTAGTAATAATGCAACTTTATCAACCCCTTTAAATTAGATAACAATAAAGATCAATAAAACACCTGGTACTATTACAGGAATTTATTTCATCTAACTTTGGATTACGTTTAAGGTATTTTTATAATTTAATTTTATGAACTCAATTATTCTTTTAAAAAATATTTGTTTCAAGAAATTGGTCAAATTTAAGGGATTTATTTAGATTTTTGAAAAAAAAGAGTTTACATAAAAGTATAATAATTACTCTGAATTGTTATAAGCCCTAAAACTCATCCTTTTATTCTCCTAATTTTTTATAGATAGTTATTTTATAAAATTGAAAAATAAACTTAGATTTTTCTAAACCTTAATAAATTTTACTTAAAATTCAAGTGTAAATAAGAAGGGTGCAATGATTGTGACGATGATTACAATTGTAAACCAACTGGTTGTGAAACTGGATTCACTTTTACGACTTAGGATATGTTAATTCCAAATCAAAAGTTTTGTAAGAGAAACTGTCCTAGTGGAGGGTACAAATTATACTCTAAAGACGATATAATATATAGATGCATTACTTGTCCTTAAGATTGTTTACTCTGTAGCGATTTAAACTAATGCGATTAATGTAATACTGGAAAGGTTTTTGATGAAACTTAAAATATTTGCTTGGTAATGACAATTTTTTTATTTGATAGTTTATTTTTTGATTTAACAACATTTTTTTGGATAAAAGCCTTTACATATAAAATAGATATAAATTTTATTTTAAAATTAAGAAATTTAAATATTAAAAATAAAAAAAATATTTTAATCTCTTTTTTAACTATTTTCTTTAAGATTCCTCCTCCTTGTCCTAGTGGATGTCCAAGTTGCTCCTTAAATACAAGTTGCACCTCTTGCTTGAGTGGATACACTTAGAAAACAAACCCAAATAATAACGCTCTAAAATATTGCTAATTAAATTGCTAGGCAGGATAGTACAGTTTCATCACTGATAATACCTCAATGACTTAGGAATGTAGATCTTGCATACCTGATTGTGTATAATGCTCAAGCGGTAGTTAGTGCAATAATTGTAAAGCAAATTATGAATTCGTCCAAAACATAATTTAATGTAAAACTCTTTGCTTGAGTAATTAGTACAGAGATCCAACCAATAGTTATGAATGTGCTTATTGTGTAGATAATTGTCTACAATGCGTTGATGGATAAAGCTGCAGTTAATGTTAAACTGGTTAAGAGTTTATTTAACAAGAAAATAAATGTATGCTTATTTGCAATAGTAATTAATTTAGAGACAATCTTAATCACTATGCATGCACTAATTGTGTTGATAATTGTATATCCTGTAGAGATGCTCAAAGCTGTACGACATGCGCTAATGGCTACGAATATGTCTCATAA
>AFXY02001976.1:0-93190 GCA_000231845.2 Tetrahymena malaccensis 436 | reverse complement strand
CCCCAACCCCAACCCCAACCCCAACCCCAGTTTAATATTAAATTATTTATTTTTTCTATATCTGAAGCTTATTAGATGCTTTTTAAATATCTGATTCTATGATTAGGAAGTATATTCATATTAGGAGGTTGAAATATGAGTATTTTAAGTTGTTATTTAAAGATTATTTACTCAATTAAAAATATGCTAGGTAAGCTTATAATATCTAACATTTAAATATGTACTTTTATATACATAACTTTAAATAGATAAAAGATTTTTAATTTTTTAGAATTTATCTAAATAATTTAAAAAATAAGTAAACTAATTAAAATGAATCAATAACAAATTTTATTAGGAGTTTTGAATTATTTTAGTTTATTTTTTATCTAGGGGGATTTAAGATTATTTGAAAAAGCAGGAGGGAAAAAAAGTTAATAATAATTAAATCTAAAAAAATTTGAAAAAAAAATAAGAAAAAAAGTATTGTGAAAATAGCTTCAAATATCTCAAAGTTTTTAAAATAAATGATGTGGTTATCTTAACTCCATCTGCGCCTAAGTTTTTATCAATCCACAAAATAAAATATTTGCTAGCTTCACAATACAAATTTGCTATCTCTTAAAAAATGCTAGATTAAGAGAGGATTTGTCAAAAAAATCATATATCTTTTCCCATCGATTATGCAATAAAATTACAATTATGATATTAATATAAAATAGTAATGAGACACATAGAGAGATTGAAATCAAGCATGAAATGATATTAAAAAGAACAATAAATAAATATATAATCTAAAAAATTAAAAATAATTTTATAATAAGAATAAAAAATAAACTAAAATCCATTTCAACACAACTGAAATAAAAAATATGAAGAAAAATAGAGAAAGAAATAAATAAAAAACAAATAGATAATAAATTAATTAATTCAAATATAAAAGAAATTCTTTTTTGTTCAATAAAAATTAACTGAATTTTTTAAAAACTAAATTTTATTTAATGAAAGATTTTTTCTTTCTTTCTAAAATTAAATTAAAAATATATTTTGGTTTGAAAGATACTTTATTCTGAGAAAAGGAAAAATAAATAAATTAATTTGTTTGTTTGAAGAAAGGTGTGTGTTTATAAGGATATATATTTACAAACTTGATTATAAATATAAAATAAAATGACAATTGAAGATTATTATTAAAAGTATATGATTTAAAAGATAAATACTTCTTATTAATTTAAAATATTATAATTTATATAGCAAGATAGTAATTATAATTGAGCATAAATAAATATACTTTCGTATTTATTTAGACTCAAATATTTTGTATTTTTGAATTTATATTTACTCTTTTCTTAGGTTTATTTATTTATTATATACTCTAGGCATTTTTTATTTGAAATAAATTAAAATTGTATTTTTTGATTTTTTAAAATAAAGCAAAAATGAAATAAATTTTATTTATCTTTTCTAAGCTCATCCATCAAAATATATGTAATTTATTTCAAAATTTATTTCTTCTCAAGAAAGAATTAGAGTTGAAGGTACTTGCACGGAAATTTATTGAATTAATAGTTTTAGTGAAGTGACTATTCCATTTAGCCTCATCATCAAAGTTTGGTATACTTGAAGGAATCTTACTGCTTACTGTAGATGTTGTCGTAGATAGGAGTGGCTTTGATGAGTATTAATTTAATGCAAGCTAATATGGCTTTTAGTAAGAGCTTATAGAAGAAAGGCCAGACGATAATACATTAGAAGAAGTACTACTTGAATGATAAGTACCTGAGCTGAAAGCGTTTTATTATTGTAATAGTTTGCTTTATAAGCTATTAATATTAGAAGAAGTTGATGTCAATGACCCAGACTAAAGTATTTAATTAGTACTGCCTGCAGCTCCATTATTAGCAGCTGCTTGTGAAGAAGAAGATGCATTAGAAGTAGATATGTTTGTTATTGAGCTTAAATTATTTATTTTCTATTCATTAAATTTATTATACTCAAAGAAGTTATTTCTATTATTCTACAGCCCAGATACAGTATTTTTAGAGACATGTTAAGATCCTATAGAAGTTCTTTAACTCTAGTAAGTAATACCAATTTTTTCGAATGATTTTTCTCTTATTCTATAGCTGTTTAAATCAATATTGTCAACTGTTATTTAAAATTTTTATTTTTAATCAATAAAATTGTGAATGCATCAAAAATTTAAAATATTACATAAAGGTTTTTTATTTTCTTATAAAATACGAGTAGTTGTAGTAGTAGTTAAATTGGAAGCACTCTTATAATTATCAGAAGTGTAGAATCCTTGCTTTAAATTAATTCTAATATCCTTCAAAGGAGATATTCCAGAAGAAGTCGATCCATTTAAATAGCTATGAGGCTTAAAGAATGTATCAAATTTAGATAAAAAAGTGAGGCAGCAAGATAAAACTTATGCTCTATCTTAACTGCAAAGTTGTAAAATTTCATCTCTATAAGGATTTGAAATGTTTTATTTTTCTCTCAGATAGCATATGCAAGCAGCACCTAAGATTTCAAGATCTTGTTCATAAAACTTCTCGTCTGTTAATAAAAATAAAAAAATTAAATGATTTACGAACAAATAAATTTTAGCAAGCTAATAAAAAAATAAGTTGAGTGATTTTGTTAGTTAGTTAGTTAGAAAAATACTATTTGTTTATTTATTTAATTATTTTTTGACTGATTATTTTATTAAACAAAAAAGAAATTTTATTAAATATTTAAATAGGATTTATTTAGATCTATTTTTTTCCATAAAGGCTATAAAATAATAATTAATTAATTAATTATTTCTATGAGCATTTGGATGATTCATGTATGCTTTTTGCTTGCTTGCAAGATATAAGCTAAGCTAAATTGCAGAATATTTTATTTAAATTTTTATTGTTCTTTTTGTTTAGGGTTTCTTTTTCTAAATTACTGACTCAATAGTTTTGTATTATTTATTTTAAATGCAACTGAAATTTTTTAGCATTTTACTTTTTTTAATACATCCTTTATTGTGCTTTTGTTGTCTCTAAATAAATTAATTTTTTTCCCCCTTTTATATTCTTTTATTTTGTTTGTTATTTTGTAATATTTTACATTTTAATCCTAATCACTCTACAAAATTAATTATAGAAACAAAATTTGAAATTATTTTTATTCAATTAAAAATGTTTTTTATTTACCTTTTATTGCTAAGAAAGCTATTCTACTAAAATCCTTTTCTATCTTAGATACGATATCATATAATTTAATAGGGGAAATATCGAATTCTTTAACTACTTAGGGTTATGGTTCAACTATTTTTGAATGAGGTGGAGGTGAACAAGATGGGTTAGTTTCATCGCTATTTGAGTTTTTAGATGAAGTTTCTTAAGTAGAGGAATAGTCATTCAAATTAGGTGAGCTATTTTTAGTGCTATCCTCTGACTATTACTAATTTTATGCAGAAGAAGAAGGAGCTGTTCCTTAAAACTCTAACTCTATAGTTCTATTATTTACAAAACGTTCTTTCTTTCCACTTGCATTTTTAGTTTCGTTCGATAAAAACGGAGTAGGGTTTAGGATAGATGCAAATGTAGTGCCTTTTTACAAATCATTAGAAAAAACAACACCCTAGGATCCATAGTATTCTAGTAAATCGTAAAGAGTAGGAAACTACATATTGAATTTAAGAATTTATACAGTTTTCTACTCTGCCTTCCTTAAATCTTCTTTAGAGTATTAATTTAAGCACATATATTTTTTAAGGGAAGATAAAAAAGGTATTCTCTCATCTAATTCAACACTTTTTGCTGCTAACATTACACAAACAGCTCCAAATATTTATAAGTGATCTTTTATTTTAAATGTGCATAACTCTGAATTAGTATCATTAGCAACTAAGTAATCAAGGAACATAATACTTAAAAAAGCTGTTTATTTACTTAATCTCATTCTATCAGCTAAATCGATTACATAATTTATTGTGCGCTCTCTTTGCTGTTTGTTAAATGTTAAAATTTTAACAATAAGATACAACGTAAATAAATAACAATAAATGTGAATAAATTTATAAATCGATTAGACGAAAATTCAAATCGAATGATATATTTTTAAATCTAGCACGAATTTAAAAATTCAGTTGCTCGCTATTAGAATTTTATTTGAAAAAGAGTGAGAGATTTTATCTATTTTTGACTTTAATTTGAATAAAAATTGAATTTTAGTATAGATTTTTCATTTAAAATTAAAATTTTGTAAAATAAACTTTTTTGCTGAGCTGGAAAAAAATTGTAATATGTGGAATTCATTAAATTCAATAGATAATTTGATCTTTAAAAAATTTAATATATTTATTTCTGCTTTGCATAATAAGAAACCTATTGGTTGGTTAAAAATATGAAAGAGTAAAGGATTTTGCTGTAATCGCTATGAAGAGATTTACATCCATAACAAAATTTTAATGCTATTTTTGAATTTCTGAAAAAGAACTAAAGCCTTTTGATTTTTATATTTTCTATTGCTTAAACTCGTAATGAAGTTTAAGTTAAAATGTTTTGTTTCCCATTTCAATTTCAATAAATTATTTTTTTTATTCATGGTGTCTAAATATAATAGGTAAAGCATAGCATTAAATCAAGTTTATTCCTTTTAAAATTTATTGGAATGTGATCTTATCCTTTATTACGAATTCAAAAAATAACAATTTTCATAAATTTAACAAACCCAACTGCAAAATAAAAATCAGATCAAATAGGTGCATTACTACCATTGAAATAAACTAAAATATTAGATTGCTTATTTATTTTAAGTTTAATTTACCTTTAAGTAGTCTTGATGCTCTTATAAATTAATAGGATTCTTTTACTTTTTCTATTTATATGTGTTTGAATACAACCTCAAAGGATTAGTGTTAAGTTTATAATTCATCTACTATGACTTGAGTGCAAGCATTTAACCATTCTATATTATTTGAAAGAATTATATTTAAAATTATGCTAATTACAAAAGCATGTAGTTGAATAATTGAAAAAATAAAACACTTTATACATTCTAACACCACACTCTTTGCAGAACTAGCACTTTGAATATGTAACTATTGTTTGATGTTTGCAATTGAAGTACGTATATAGCATATTGTTTGGAATCTAAGTGGTTAAGCTTTAAATTTAAGGGCTAACACTGCTAATAGTTACATTAGTGCTGCTAGTAAGAGTAAATGGTGCCTATGGAGGAGCTTAAGATTATATTGATGGAGCTAGATTCAGTAAATTATCGCTACTCATTACACTTTTTAACTCTCCTGATTTTATTACGGCATCAGTGTTTTAACTTTTACTTTAAAATCCAACTGCTGCTGCTGTAGGAGTTGTTGCGTCTAAGGACTATACTTTTAATAATGTATTACTATGGTTTGCAAATTGTTATCCTGAAGAACAATTAGACATAGCGCTTATATTAGTGGGCACACTTTAAGTCAAACTACCTAGACTTAAAAGAAATTAATCTCCAATCTAACTTGAATCTTTTTGCATATTTGTTGGATAGTTATATATTAACAAATTTGTTTGCTTGTTTATTTGTTTCTTTAATTTATATTGATGAATGAGAGTTAGTAAGTGAATTTATAATTTTTGTATTTATCTATCTATTTATCTTTCTTTCTAATTTATTAGATTTATTTATTAAGTTGAAGAATTTGCTATATTTATATTTTATATGTGTTTTTAATGATTTTACTTTTTAATATCCCTGAATTCAATTTATATTTATTTCTAATTGTTTATAAATTTAATTAAAGACTTTACTCATTAAGAAAATGAATGAATGATAGCTTAAAAAATATCAATCAAAACTCACAAAAAGCATACATAAATGAAATATATTTATATTATACATGCTAAGGCATGTATTTTTTAGTTATCAATCATCATCATCAATTAATTTTAAATTTATGCATGGATCTTTAAACGATATGAATCAATCAATCACAAAATTTTCAATTAAATCAAAAATTACAAAAATCATTAGCATCCAATACTCAAAATTTAAATTATTTGTTTGAAATTTAGAACATAAAAAAGAAGAAATCACCTTACTTTCACTGAGCACATACATAAATCTAATTAATTTACTTGTTTATTTTTACAAATAAAAAATGAAGGCAATGATTAAAAAATTATTTTTTAGTTTCTTTTATAAATTTTATTTAAAATATTTTGAAATCGCACATCTTAGCTATTCCTTTTTGTTTTCAGTTTATTTTTATTATTTGTTTTATCCTCAAAATAAAAATATAAATTTTGGTTGCATTTTTTATTTTTTCTACACTATTTACTATCTTATTAAACATTTGAAATTTTTAGTTGTCACATTGCAGGCTAAACATATAATTTATATCTAGAGTATTAATTAGCATAATTTAAGTAAGATTAAATTTTTAAATAACTTATTTATTTTTTAATGATTATATAAATAGTAATAGTATTTTGTTACAAAAATAAATAAAATTTACTGTTTTTAAAAATAATAATTATTATTTAAATAAAATTTATTGCACTGAACTAAAATTTTCAAATTTAATAAATAAATGCTAAATAAAATTTGCTTGAATCAAAAAATTATTAACTTAAGATTTGTTTAAGTTTTTAAATCTATTAACAGAATATTTTTAAAAATAGATTTTTTTCATTAAAAATATTCAAAATAAATAAATAGATAAATATATGTATTTAATTTGACTTAAATTACTTACTTATATAAATGGAGTATTAATTTTCTTTCTATTTCAGCTAATTTTTATTATTTGACAAGATTCCTATCTATTTAAAAGCTATAAATTATTGTTTTTAATGTACATAAACAAAATCCACTTTTGATTTTGGTAGAAAAGATAAACTAATTATTAAAAAATTTGCATATACCTTCAATAAAAATAAAAGAATATATATATCAAAACAGTAATAATAGTATTGTAAATCAATAAATATTAAATTGCTTACTTCAAATTAACAAATATTTTTAATAAAAGAAAATTATTTTTATTTCGAAAAATATTAAAATCACTTTTAAATTAAAATTTCGAATTTAGAAACATTTTAATTATAAGTTTAAAGAGTTCAATTTTACTAAGCATTAGTTTTTAAATTAACTTACTTTATAGAGTCTAAAAATTTAACCTTAAATTAAAAAAATATTTTATTAAATTAATTAAATATAAAATTATATTTTGAAATATAAAATTTATTTAAGAGAGATGATTATATATAAATTTAATATATTTACTTTGAGAAAGATGCATAGATATTTCTCTGAATTTTCTAATTCTAGAAACGAGAGAGAAACGCTATTTTAGTGTTTATTAATTAATTATTTAGCTGAAAATTATTAATGTGTTATTTAATAAAAAAATTTGATACTAATTTTATAAATTGCATACAGATTACGATTATAATTATAACAATTGTAAAAAATATTAATAACCTTGATAAATTTACTTAAATCAAGCTATAAATTTCATTCACTTTAGAAATTCAAAAGCAGAAATGTTTAGATCATTCAGATAAATACTACTCAACTCATCTCCTGTAACTAGAAATTCATGATAAAAATAGCAGAAATAGTTATAAATTTTTATTTTTCTAATCAATTTAGTTATAATAGACATCAAGAATGAGCTATCTAAAGTCTTTCATCTTTGTAATTAATTGTTTATTTATCATTATTTTAACTTAATTTTACTTTTATTCAATTTAAGTGATAAATAGCTAAGATAACGCATTTTATTTATAAAAACAGAAAGGAAATGAAATAAGCGTAAGCATAATTATTTTTACTACTCACAATATGAACAATCATATATGTAATTTATTAGAACTGCAGAGAAATAGGGTTTGTAAACTAAAAAATGGAATAACAAGTAAATTTTTACACAATATTGTTAATAATCTTTTTTAAATTTTTAAATCAGAAAATTCTTTGAAATGAAATTTTTGCTTATAATACTAGATTCCAAACAGCATGAGTGCTTTAAAAACTATTTACAATTATGTTAAGTATCCTTAAAAGCACAAATATTCTTTGATCATCATTGAGTTATCAAAGCTACTTCGTTCCAATTAAGACAATTCTTAATCATAAAAAGTTAATTCTTAACTAATTGATTTAGCTGTTTGTACTGAAAATGTTAACTTAGCAATTTATCTTCATGCATCTCTTTCAAGTAAATTTATTTAAATTTAAAAAAATTATGATTATTTATTTAAAAATAACCATATTCAATAGATTTTAAGAACATCATTAAGGACTAAAATTACATTGTTGCTAAAATATTAGAAAAAACACTAAGCAATAAAAAGCTAGTACTTTCTGGAGATTTCTTTCACGTTAAGGCGTATCTCTAAATTAAATTATATTAAATATTTTATTAATGTTTAATTATATTTTAAATGCTAGCTCTTCACTAAGTTCTAAGATTGGATATATTGAAATACCTTAGTACTTTTCAAAGATAGAAGAAAATGTAAGCAAAGGAATGATTATTCAAGAAACATTAAACAAAAGAATGCTAAAAAATGAACCCGTTGAGTAAAAAGAAGTTGAAAGAATGATAGAACTGAGAGATACCTCTTTAATTTCTTATTCATTAAAGTATTTATTAATTATTAAAGGTTTTAAACTGATAAAAAATTTTTTGATTGCTTATTTAGGTGTTTAGGAGTTATAATTTAACTGAATCAGTAAGACTAAGAATAGCTATATTAAATCGGAGTAACAATAGGCAGAATCCTTCACCTTAAACACTCTTTAATTTTAAATAGTAATTAAATTTTATAAAATGCTATGCAAATAATAATTTTATTTTATCAAAGAATAATTACCTGAAGGTTTAATAAAATTAGAATTATTAAAGCTTTTCAAATCAGAAAATGAGTCTGTTGAAACTACAGAGGAATAAGTCAAAGTTGAAAAATAAAAACTAATTTAATAATTAAAAATGCAATTATAAAAATTCAAGATTGAAGAATAAAAAATAAATGAGTTCGTAAGACTGATTTGATACAAAAAGAGTCACTCATACATACATTAGAAAATTGCTTAATTTAATAACCAAATTTAATAATAATTACTATTTATATCAATCAAGCTAACTAAAATTCTTTCATAAATTAATTTAATTTAAAAAAATATTCAATTTCACCTCATGTTTGGTGTTTTATAAGTTAAAATGTATTTTCTTATTTTATAAATTATTACCAAAATTCTTATTAATTTGATAAATATTTTAATCTTTAAAGTAAAAGGAACAACAACAAATCACACTTAAGTTTCTTAGGATTTATAGTATTTCAAGTTAATATTTATTTGAATATGTGTGTTTGATATTTTTTTCAATTTTGGCTCAGAAAAATACTTATAAATCAACTAAAACAGGTTTTATCTACCTTCATTTATTATATATTTTAAATCGATATTAATATTTAATTTTAATGCAAACTGCTCCAAAATGAATTCATCTCAAAATATAAAATTAATTCTTATTTTAAGTTATTTTATTTTTTTCATAAATTATGATGAACACACTAAGATATGAAATAAAAAGGATTATTAATATTTTGTGTTAAATTTTAAAAATAAATTATTTAATTAAAATATCTTAGAAAGTAAGCGAGTGTCAAATAGTCTTATTTAATTTCAAAAAATCAAAAAGAAAAAAAAAGAGTTTTAAATGAAATTGTTTTTCTAATTATGCCTACTTTTCATTTACTTTGAAGAATTTCTATTTTAGATAGGATTTGAGGAAAATATTTTAGAAATTAGATTGAATTACAGCACTGAATTTAAATAATTTATATAATCATACAAAGATGACACTTTCAAGAAAGAGTTTAATGGATCCAGAAACATGCATCTTAAAAGATAATAAAACTACCCAGACTTAAAAAATAAATTTATTTAAAATATTAGTTAATAAAAAAATTAGTAAGAAGATGATAAGCCTCACCCTCCTTAAATTTTCACTGATTTAAGCTCTCATACTTTAATAGAGGCTTATTTTGGTAATAGCAATTAAACATACAAAGTAGGATTTGACTTAAATTAACCTTACAACTGGATAAAAGGTCCTAATTTTTAATATTAGTATGACCAAAAGGATTCTAAAAATCTATAATATGATAATATTATATTGAATTAACATTATAATATAAGCGATAATACAAAAGAAGCTCCAAATTAAATCCCTTTTTTATTAAAAAAATACGAACATGTAGGAGAATCTTCTTATCGAGTTTAAATTCAAAATAGTTCATAAGAAATATAAAATAAAACAACTAAGTTTTTAAAATAATCTCCTTGCCTTATAACTTTGAATGATTCTTATTATGTAAATTATAAATGTATGAACTATTTGATAGGAAATATTACAAAAGATTTTATTTAATTTTAAGATGGATAGAAAAATATTTCATTTGAATTTTATAAGATTGAAAGATAATTTACTAGAAATAGTCTGCATTTTTAGGATGACTTAAAAGATGGAATGATTGGATTTCCAATAGAAAAAAGTAATATGAGTATAATTTAAGAATATTTTAAATCAAACCTCATAAAAAAGAATTCATTTTCTTTGTATTTATATTTTGAACCTACAAATTTAATATAGCCTTGTATAGTTGTAGGAGATATCAATAAAAGTTACTTCTAAGGATAATTTAACTACACTAAAATGTATAACTTTAATGGTTAATATGCATTTGGTTTTACTAATATAAATATTTAAGGTCTATAAATGGATATTGAAAATTCTTTTAATTAGTAAAGAAGTAAATTAATATAACATTTCAACGAAAATAGATAAAATTAAATTCCCTCTACTACTTTATTAACCGAAAATAAAAATATTAGTATCGATTAATTTATAGGTGTATTATCTAATAAAGACTTATTTACACAGCTTCCTTTATAAGCAGCGAAGCATTTTATAAATTCTTTTAGAAAGTTTAAGATTTGGTGCAAAAAAAACAAAAGCAATATTCTAGAATGTGTAAAAGGTAACGATGCACAATTTCCTAATATAGATATTCAAATAAGCGGTGAAAATAATTATAATCAGGATTAATATTTACATTTAAAAGGAGAAAATTATGTGTGGGAATGCAAAAAAATAAGAAAAAACCAAAATTTAAAATCTTACTTTTAATAAGATTTTTAATCAATAGAAAAAACTAAAAACTCTATTTAAAATTATAAAATATGCAAGACATTCTTTTAGGTAAATGAAAAGGACTCATTTTTTACTTTTGGCTTCTCTTTTATGGAAAATTTTTATATATAATTTGATATTGATAATTAAGTAATTGGTTTCAGCTAAATTTCAAGGATAAGTTCTTGGGCAAGGATTATTAATCACAGTAAATTAACTTACATAATAGGGCCATTAGCCATTTTAATAGTTAGTTTATATTATTATTTAAATTTTAATAAAAAGCAAAAATAAAATTAGAGTATCAGTTTAACTTTTAACTAATTAGAAAATAAATAATCAAATCTTTTAACTTAGGTGTGATTATTACTAAAAATACATATTTGTATTCTAATAAATTAACAACATAATAGAATATTTATTGTTTTTTTTCATAATTTATTATTAAGATTTAATTTATTAACATTTCTTTACTTTCTTTAATTTTATTTATTTAGGGATTCGTAATTATTTAGCTCATATATTTGTTTGTATTTTTGATCATAATTAATGTTTGCTTTCATAGATAAATACTTTATCAAGTAGTTAACATAATTAGTTCGAAATTAATGATTTTTAGCTATGTTTTTAAAGCATACAAAAATTTATTATTTACTAATTATCTCTATTTATTAATAATCTTGGATGGAACTCAATAAATTTAACTAATAATAAATAAATGAATATTATCTTTATGATTAACCATACAACTATTGCTTATTTAAATATATTTTTTAAGCAGATTTTATATTACTAAAATGAAACAATAAATAAACATTTTTTAACTAAAATGGAATTTAATTTATTTTTTATAAAAAACCTTAACTAAATTATTTTTTTATGTGTTTTGACATAATTTAAATACAAACAAAGATAGGTTCACTTTGTCTAATAATTTATTTATATTTATTTTGATTTGAATATGTTTTCTTCTCTTTTCTAATTTTGATTTAAATAGAAAAATATTTTTTTATTAAATTTAGCAAAATTTTAGGATTTAAAAATCATCTCTTTACTTTCATTTTATGATTTAAAAATTATGATTTTTTTTTGTAAATATTTTTGTTTGAAAAAATTTGAATTTAAAAGTAGAGAAAATTTATTAAATTAGAAAAATAAGTTAATTAGTTATTAAAAATATGATCTAAATAAAAGCAATATTTTAGCAGAAAAATGAAATTTGAGCTAAATCAAATTTAATAAATATTCTTAAATTTCCTCTATTAGAATAATAAAAAGTATCTTAGAGTTAATAATCTGATTTTTTGTTTGTTTGTTTGTTTGTAAAATTTAGTATTAAACGAAATATGCATTTAAAATGCCCATATAACTTAGAGCGAAAAGTAAATAAAGTATTGATTAAATTTAAATCAAATTAAATTTGTTGGAATAAATTTCATTTAATAGGAACTATTTAATAGTTTTTATAAGAAGATTCTTATTTTTGTGTTGATATCTATTTATACTCATAATCAATTTTAGCTTGATAATGTGAATTGGTATTTTATTAAATACTTTGATTGCCTATTTTTTTTCATTTAATTTGATTTAGATTGTTTAGGCTTAAAATTAAGTATGCGAATAACCCAAAAAAAATATTAATCACTCAAAAAAAAATAGGGCTGCATTGTGAAAATAACAAATTTAAAATGATTTTTTTCGAAAAATGGTTACATAAATACGATAATTTAGTTTATATTTATTGTAAATATTTATTTAATGCTAATTAAATTCTTGTTTTATGAATTTAAATAGAATTGATTAGATGATTGATATACATGACTGCAGTAATTCTAAGAATATCCTTATTTAGTAGGTATAATTTAGTGATAAAATATCCAATAAAAATATTAATTTTGATTGCTCTCTCTTTATTTGATTTATTCCTTTGCTTAAATGAATTGACTGCTTACGAAATGGGCTATTTTATGCTATTTTTATATTTTAATAATAATATATAGAAATCTATAGATTATTTGAATTATCAGCAGTTTTAAAAGACTTGATAATATATTATATGAGTGAGATAGATAGATAGATTGAGTGATTGATTGATTGAGTAGTAAGTAAGGCGACTTTGTATAAAAGGTTAGTTTAAATAACTTGATGTAGAATACACATATTAGTTACCATGGAATACTAAAAAAATGTATATATGATGCTAAATATCAAAATTTCTATTTAATGTAATTGATATTTACTTTTACTAATAAATTTTAAATATTACATGCTAATTCTATCATAAATTCCCTAATAAATCAGAAATGATCAATTTAAACTTTATTAAGCTATTTTTATTAACATGTTAATGTATAATCAGTTTTTAAAAGTAACGATAGGCTAGTACAATCATTCTTGAGCAGGAGTTTCTTGATTACCTTGAGCGGTTTCAGCAGCACCTTCTTCCTTGGCACCTTCTTCACCTTCTCTTCTGACGCCACGGCCAACACCTCTTTTGTTTCTACCATCTCTTTCGCCAGTTCTTCCACCCTTGTTGAATTGTCTTCTGGGTCTTTCTTCTTCGTCTTCTTCCTTGGAGATGAAGTTGACGTTGGAGGCCTTGAAGGTCTTGGGGATAACATTATCAGCAGAAATACCCAACTTGGTCTTCAAGTATTCACAACCTTCCTTGTTAAGGTAGTAGTAAGTGAAACCCCAGTTGAAGATTTCTTCAAGGAAACCTCTGTCCTTCAAGGATCTAACTAAGATGTAGCAGTGTAAGTTGGGGACACCAGTTTCTTCGTGGTTACCTTCGAAATCTTTCTTCAAGACGAAGACACCATCTTACAATAATTGCTTGTAAATTCTAATTTTAGTGGCCTTTAAGACGTGAACCATTTTACTTGTGAAATTGTTTCTTTGATTATTATAATCTTTTAATTTTTTTCTTTATTTTTTTCCTTTATCTTTCAAAAGATTTTGTTTTTTAATTTTCCACTTCTATTTGTTTTTTTGACCCACCTATGTCTAAACCTTTGGTCTTACCTCACAAATTTAACTCCTTTAATTTTAATTAAAATTTATAAAACAATATAATATTTCTAATTTTATTTTCACGCCAACCCATCTTGCTCGCTAAATATTTCATTATGTTGCTCTTTTCAAATCGAAATATTTGCTTTTCACTTTGCACATTTTTAATACATTTTATTTTCATGTACTTCTTTTTTCTTTCATTTTAATTATTTAATTTTTTCTCCTTCTTAATTATTACTAATTTAATTTCCCCTTTTAATTAAAAAAAATTTTTGGATCTTGTTTATTAACTATCTCTAATTAATTAATTATTTTGCAAGCTATTTAATTAATGCTACAAACATGTTTTAGAATAAACCATCGGCCAACTTGTCCATTCCTATCCTATCCTAATAATTTTGTTTTAAAGAAATATTTCATCACTATTTAAAATGTTTGTCAATTTGCAGAAAAAATAAATATTTTACCTATGTCGAGATGCAATCAATTTGCAAATTTATTAAATATATTCTTGTAAATAATTTAGGTTTGATAATTAATGATGATTTATGTTGATTAAAAAAAACAACAATAAATTAATCTGATTATATAAAAGTTTGTAAGCTCTTTATTCACTAAAAAAATTAAATTGTTAATTATAATTGAAAAGTAGTTTTTAAAAAAACCATTTTATATACTGATTATGAAGGGCAATGGTAATTTTTTAATTAAATAGTTTTATAGTTTAAAAAGAAAATTCTAATAGTAAATTAATCTAATTATATTATAATTTGTAAGCTCTTTATTCACTAAAAAAATTAAATTGTTAATTATAATTGAAAAGTAATTTTTAAAAAAACAATTTTATATACTGATTATGAAGGACAATGGTAATTTTTTAATTAAATAGTTTTATAGTTTAAAAAGAAAATTCTAATACTAAATTAATCTAGTTATATTATAATTTGTAAGCTCTTTATTCACTAAAAAAAATAAATTGTTAATTTTATCAAATAAATAGTTTTTTAAAAAACAATTTTATAAACTTATTATGAGGAAAAATAGTAATTTTTTAATGAAATAGTTTGTTTTATGGTTTAAAAAGAAAATTAGCAGAAATAGTTTAAGATAGAAATATTTTATAAAATAATAAAAACAACATATTAAGGAAGTAGAGTTTACAATATTAATTAGTGTTTTATTTAGATATTTATTTTAATTTATAAAATTTTAATAGATTTTTTATATTAAAAGATGATATTAATTAGTATTTATTTTAATTAGTTAAAATTTTTATAAATATTTTATCATTAAAGTTGTTATAAAAGTGCTTTGCTAGTTAGAATTTGAAATTTTTGTGTAAATTAGATTTTTATTTTAAAGCTAAAAAAATTATTTTTTTTAAATAGTTTGTTTTTGAGATCAAAAGTATATTTGTGTCATGTATTTCAATTAATCCTTATACATATCATCTTTTTACTCAACATGACCACATTTCTCAAGAAATTTGTTATAGTAATCCAAGAATTTTTTGCTTACAGTTGGCTTACAGTTCCTAATGCTCTCCTTAAAATCTTTCTATAAAAAAAATATTAAAATTATTATTTTGATAAATTTAATAGTTACTATCTCAGCTTTTCTCAGAATTATTTACTTTGGGTCGAGTTAATATAAATTGATTTCCTCTGCATCTACTTCAGATTCAAGGCAAGGCGTGTAATAAATTCTTTCCACCTACGAATCTTAGTATTCTATAAAGTTTTCAAGTAAATTTCCTCTTTTATAAAAATTTTATTTTACAAAAACAATACAACCAACAAACTTTTTTTAAAAAATTACTTTAGCTATTTAAAGTATTTTGTTGTTTATAATTCTTATATTGGTCTCATAAAAGCATCATTTATTATTGTCACAATATCTGATCCACTGTACCTAAAATTATATATATTAAATTAATAAAGTATAAAAAAAGGATAACAATACCCATCAGTAAGATCAGATAAATAGTCAAAATCTTGCTGCTTCAAACCATGGTTTTTAGATTCTATTATATATTTAGCAATTTATTTTAGTTATTTTTTTAGTATTAATTGTTACCTGCAAAGTTTTTAAAAATCTCCATTCTAGCTTACTTTTTAGGTAATGGCAGAAGCACTCTTCTTTCAAACCTTCTAAGTACTGCTACATCTAATTCCCAGGGCATATTTGTAGTTGCTAAAATGTAAACTCTTTCATCTAAACTATTTATTTCTATGAAAATTATTAATAAAAAAATTTATACTTTTTTATTGAAAATACCATCTAATTATTTTAAAAACTCGGTTTTTATTCTTCGTTCAGTTTCACTCTCACTTCCATTTCTTTTTCTTCCTATTGAATCCATTTCATCAAAGATAATAATCGAGGGAGAGTTTTCTCGAGCTAAATCAAAAAGCATTTTCAATAATCTGATAAATTTTAGTTTAGTATTTTTTAAATTATCTATTCAAATTTTAAAAAGTTTTACTTTTCTGATTCGCCAATAAATTTCGATGTTATATCTGCCAAAGAGACCCAAAAAGGAGTTGCTTACAGCTCATTACACACTGCATGACATATCATTGTTTTTCCAACTCCAGGTGGTCCATAAAGTAAAATTTTGTTAAATGGTTTTGGTTTCCCTTAAAAGAGATTTGGAAGGACACTTGGCAAAATAAAATTCTCTTCAATACATTTTTTTGCATAATCATTTCCTGCTATATCCTTAAATTTTATAGGTGGCTTCTTAGTAAGGATACAGCCTAATATTTATAAATAAATTTTTAATAAAAAGTAAAAAGATTTTAAATAAATGAATATAAACAAATAAATAGTTGTTAAAACTTAAATCCATAAATAACTTAAAACTTTTATGATGGCTTATTTTTTACCTTTTTTTTTTTTTCAGTAGTAAGATTTTCTTTAAATTTTGAAAATAATTAAATTGATGCAGCAGAGTTATTTATGATAATAAGAAACATTAAAGAAAAAAGTGAGCCAAAAAAAAATATTATTAATATCATTCATTAAAAAAGATAGAATAAATAAATAAATATATATATCTATTACTTTTTAGCTAAGACTTTAGATCCTTTAAATATTTTTACTGCAGATCTTCAACAGCTTATAAGCTATTTGAAGAAGCTTAAGAATTTTACGATTTAGTTGAAACAGAAGATTTTTAAGTTTTTATTGAGCCATTGCTATAAGAATCTAAATTATTTAAATTGTTGTTGGAATTATCTATTAATAGTCTATCAACGCAATTATCTTTTTCTTAGCACAAGAGTGATTAAAGCCCTGACATTTTAGTGCAAAAAATCTATTAAAGATCTTGTTTAATTTTTCTGTTATAAATTAGCTTATTCAGCCCATTTAAGCAAGGATCTAATGTTTTGTAAAGAAAGAATTTAAATAAAATAGAAATTTTTTAAGCAAATCAAATAATTAAATTTACTTACTTGTAAAAACAATTATTCCTTGACCATGAGTGCATTTTTTCTAATTTTATCCAAACATACTTCTATCCCTTAATTATTTGACTTATACAAAGTATTCTATTATATTTTTAAGAGTTTATTTAAGTGCTAATGGTTTATTTTGATAAAATAATTTTTATAAATTTCTTATACCTTTTTCAGGAATATTCAAGTGACAAAGACAAGAAAAAATTCACTCTAATACTTAACTATTTCTTATTCCTATTAAATTTTTAATTGATTATAAAAATTTGGTTATTAAAAAATTATATCAGGAAATTCTGACTTTTCTCTTATTCTTTTTGAAATATTGATTGATACTTATATAACAAATTTACCTATTCAAATAGCCAGTCAGAAGATTAGTTTATATTTTTTAACGCTGCTATTCACAATTTAACTTGATATACTATCTTGAAGCTGTTTTAACTGAAAATATTCTTAAAGCTTAATAAGAGAATTTGTAAAATATTTAATTCTAAAATAAAAATCAATACAAATTTATATTAATTTATAAAACCGAATTATTCCATTTTTTACACTATTAAATTAGAATTATAAAGAAAGTAATCTCTTACAACATAAAATTAGAAAATTAACATATTGAATATAAAAACAAAAAATAAATATAAATTATATTGCAAATTTAGAAGTTATCAAATAAAATTCAAGAAAATATGAGCTTTGCCCATAATTTTTGCAATGGTTATAACTAAATAGTAAATATTTTAATAGGAATTTATCAAATTTAATAAAGCATTTTTAAGTTAAAGAACTTTAAGCAGTATTATCATCTGTAAATATTTATCCTTTTATAATGCTCTTTATAATTATGTATATTCAGAATAAGCAATAATACCTGATAGAAAAATAAATTATCTTAGATATTTTTTTTCTACTAAATAGATTTTTAAAATGAGGTTTATAAAATAATTAAAATATCATTTCAAAAAAATTAATTTAATTTTTAGAAAATCTATGTAATTTAAAATTTTACTTTCATAATACAAATGTATTTATTATATAAACTTTTAAAAAAGTATCTTATAATTAATCAATGAGTAAAAAAATTAATAAGAAAAAGCTAAAAGAATAAATTAAAAAATAATTTACAAATTTTTGTAAAAATAGAAAATAATATTTGATGAGTTATAAATAGGATATTTTAGAATTAGTAGGTTCAAGAAATTTTGTATAAACTTATTTACATTTTATAAAATCTTAATTAAAAGTTAAAAAAAAATATGTGCATGGTTTATGAGTGTTTGAATTATTTACTGCTAAATATTATAAATAAATATAATTTGTTTAGATTATAATTAAATTAAAGATTTTTTAATTTTTAATCATTTTCCAAAATAATATCAACAATGCATTTACTCAGTTAAATTTATTTTTTAATCAAATAGCAAAAGCTTAACAAATATATATAGTATTTGAATATAGATTAAATTAATAAAAACTCACTGTTTGATATAAATCATTATCAAATTAAATTTGAAACAATTTTAGTTTACTTTTGCTAAAATTCTATTTAAGTTTATGAAAAGTTGAAAATAATTAAGATAATTAAATATTTTGCAAAGTAGAAATAATGTTTAGTTGAGTAAGTTAAAAAAACATTTTACAGCTTTATATAAAAATAGGTAAATAATGTTGTGTAAATTATAAATAAGATGTTTTCCAATTAAAAATGGTAAAGATATTATTAATATTGTTTTTATGTATAAACTTAATATTTTTAATAGTTTTTCATAATTTTATTTAATTATTTATTTATTAGAGTGTTTGAAATGTTTGATGTTTAATTAATGTCAAAATTAAGATTGTTCTATGTTGCTAAAATCTGATTGAATTAAAGCATTTTAGTTGGCCATTTTAGCCATTACATAGAAATATCTTCTGTCAAGTTGCTTTAATGCTAATTTAAATTTCTCTTCAGACATGTAATTTTTCATTCTTTTTTCATACAAAGAACAAGCGCTCATAGGCCAGTTTCCTTCTTCTATTTTCTAGAAGTAAAGACCGCTTGATGTAGAATAAATTGTATTTTTTTCTGGCTTATTAACATTAATTATAAAAATTTTCAAGTCGAGGATAGGGAAAAATTCGTTTTCGTTTTCTCCAGGAATAACTAACCTGCATTCTTCTCTTTAATAGAGATTAGATCTTACTGCTGGTTAGCAGTCTCTCAATCTCTTAGCTAAGAAAGTAAAGAAGGATTCATGATGGTTGTTTGTAGTATGGCTTCCTACAAACTATCTGGTTGCATCTTTAACTCCTAAGAATATTCTTCCACTCAACTATTCTTTATTGTAGAACTATTCATTTTCAAATTCTTCTCTATTTAACATACCTATTTAAAATTTAAATATTATTAATTGCTACAAATTAAATTTTATTTTTTTAAGTTACCTGTTATTACTTCTTCAAGCTTACGAGTATTTTCGTTATAATTTCTGAAGTCATAGTTTTTAAACTCTAAATTTTCAGATTCAGAGTGGTCAATAGTAGAGTTAAATATGATATAAGTTTAGCCATCTTAGCCCTAAAAAGAATAGTCATTCAATTTTTTAGTGGCTATGATTTATTTAGAAAATGATATTTGGGAATCAGGATTTGCTATAATCTTAAATAGAATTTTCAATTTCTGTGTTTTATAAAGATTGATTCTCAAAAGTTGTAAGCAAACAACTCTTAAACTTTTTAATTTGATTAAGACGCCAAATTCTCCTTCACATTTGTCTTCTTCAGTAATAATTAAAGCGTTGCGGGGTATTTGCAATTCATAAAAAACATCGAGAAGAGCTTCCTTCCAGTTTTTCAAATCAGCTTCTGTGTTAAAATAACAGAAACAAAATATCTCAAGTTAATCAAATTAGAAGAATTGGTCTTTATTTTAGATAGAATTGCTTGGGTTGGCTCCATTTTATGCAAGCTAAGCAGGAGCTGAGTTTGCTTTAAGTGTTTATTGTTTCTAGGTGTATGCAGTCTTTTTATCTTTTTCTAATTGCTTTTGTTATTTTTTTTCTTCTTTCTTTTTCTTTCTTAGCTCAGCCCTTTCTTACTTTCTCTTTTGTCTTTCCTCTTCAAGCTTTTACTCATCCATCTGATTGTATTCCTTAGAAAGATTATTTTCATCACTTTCCTCATCATCTTATGAATTTATTTCGTTTTCATTCTACAATATGGTAGCATATAAAGTCATAAGTTGCTAGTTTGTAAGCTTGCTCTCATCAAGATTTTTCCAATCGATGTTTTTAAAGTCTGTCAAATTTTTTTAGGCTTGAGTATTCTCTTTTCCACTCTTTGATTTATTTGAGTCCTTTTTTTCCTTTTCATCATCTTCATCTTCATTTTCCTAACCTTCATCGCTTTCCCAGCTTTCATCATCTTCTTATTCATCTCCTTCTTTCTTAGCTGATTATTGTTTTTGGTTTATGGCTTTGCTTGACTTATCTGTTTTAGAATCTCTTACAGAAGGAGATTATTGCTTTTAAGTTTATTTTTTAGAATTATTTTTATTATCGATAAAAAGATCATTATCTTTATCATCAGAACTGTTGCTTGAATCATAATCGCAGCAGTCTTTTAATTCATTCTTTTCATTATCAAAAATATCTTGGTCATTGTTATCTAATTCATCAGAACCTTCATTTTAATCTTCATCATCCTCATTATCATCTGAATAATCGTCTTTATCCTCTCCTTATTCATTCATAAGCATTTCTTCCTTTAACTATAAGAGATATTCATCAAACTGTTCATCAGTCATGGCATCAGGATTAACACCTTTTTAGTTAGTTCTTTAACCATTTCTTTTTTAGATGGCACTCTAACTTACCTCTTAATTTCTTTAATTGTTATGAACTCTTAAACCATTTTATTATTGCTAGATATTTTTTTTTTCCCTATTGTTGTTCCTGGAACTTGTAACAGGTTTAGTTTAAGGTTCAATTTTTTATTCTTTAAATTGCTTTTTATCATTATTAGGTTTTATTTCTTTATTTTCTCTCTTCTTTTTACCATCATCTTGTTGAATTTTGTTGCCTTAAATTTGCTATTTCTTCATTTTTATTATCTCCTAAATCAGATCTTCTTATTTATTTAAAAGTTGCATAGCTTGTACATTTTATTGTTATGGTGCATTTTTTTGTTTTATAGGTTCTTAATTTTTTTAATTCCTTTTTCTTTCATCAACTTCTGTTGAATTTATTGTTTCAGCTTTTTTTTCTGGGAACTTAGAATTCTAATTTATAAAAATTTTATTCATATAATCATATTTTTAATGATAAAATGCTATTTTACCCAAATATCGCTCTCTCCATGAGCAAAGAGACAAAGGAATTTTGATTTAGGGCACTTTTTTTATTACTCATAAAGCTAGCATAAATGCTTTTTGTAAGGAGGTTGTATGTTTTTTAATTCTTTACGGAGTTAGGCATAATAAATATGTCTCTTTTTGCAAGTATTTCCCTTTGGGCATGATTCTTTTTATTTTTTTTGAAAAAATTCAATAAGAGGAAAATTCATTTTTAATCAATCTTACTTTCAATAAAATCCATGCAAAAATTAATCCTTGAGAGAGGATGGTCGGAGTTTTAATCAGCAGATCTGTAGTAAGTACCCTTTTCATCATCTGGATACTAAGGAGCTGTATTTTTTCTGAAATTATTTTTACCCTACATTTAATTAAAAGATAATAGATTGACTGATAAATAGATACTAGTTATTCCTTTTTATTATAATTGCTTTATTTTAATATTTAATATATTTTTTTATAAATTAAATATCTAAAAAGTTAATTGGCACATAATACAAAGTGCTATCTATATATATATTCTTTCATCAGAATTTACTGCATTTTAAATGCCACAAGAATTATATCAATTAATTAGAAAGAATTTATATTAAGAATTAACAATTTTAATAATTTTTAAATCAAAAATTTATAAAAGCTCTACTCAGTTCGCCTAGAATGTTCATATTCTAATTAGATTAAAAGAATTTATGATAATATCTTTCAAAATAAAAAAAATTCCCAAAAATTTAAAAAACTATTCTAAATATAATCTAGATAAATTAAAGTTAATTTTTTATTTGCTATTTCATTTATTTAGGTTAAATTTAAAAAATACTTTCAGATCAAATAGAATAAATTATTATTAAAAATTTTATAATAAAAAAATTTACAAAATAAAAAAATAAATTTAAAAGGAAAAGAATCAATTTAAATTTAGAAATCATTTAAAAATTTCAAATTTTTTATAATATTTTATTTTGCTGATTTTAAATAAAATTTTAGATGCTTTGTAGCAAAATTGAGATACTATTGAGTCCAAAAAGATATAAAAATTAAAGGATATTTAGCCCACCTTTAATAACATTTAAGAAAAGACTTAAAAATAAATTTATTATCATAATTGAACAAAATAGAATGTTTATTTAGTAAGAATTGATAATTCCTAAAATGATTTACAAATAAATCTAAAAAAATGGTGAATATTAACATTTTTAAGTGACATAAAATAATATTTATTTTTAGAATTTTAATACTAAATAAAATAAATCCAGTTATTTTGAACTAAAAGGATGAAAATAGAAAGAATTTAGTTTGAGTTATGATTAGTAAAAGATCAGAAATAATCATAGAATATAAATAAACAATTAGATCTTCTTTGCTTGAGAAAAAGATAATAGGAATCTATTTGTCAATTGAACAAACAAACAAACAAAAAATAAGACAACATATTTTTTTAAGCCTATCTATAATTAAATATATCAATCAAGAAGAGTTAAAGCGAAATAATTAGCTGGATAATTATAATCTTATTTTTTCCTTGAAAATCAAATTTTTTATCCTATTTCTATTAAGTTGTTTATTTATTAAATTTTTGATAGATGGCAGAAGATGAAAATTAGTCTTTATTTTTCTAGCGAGAAATACATTCTTTTCATAACTACGACTAATTCAACAACGATTTGAGTAATCAATCTGTAATGTAGAATTTGGGGTAAAATTATGAAGGGAATTCTCAGTGCTAGCTTCAATAATCAAGATCTATAAACTCAGATAAATATAAACCCTAAGATCTCATTGACTAAGAAATGTAATTAGAAGAACTTTACAACTTAAATGAACAATAAAATTAACTCTAATATATTTAATCAAGTGAAGAAAATTCTCATTTCAATCTGGCTCAATAACGCCAACTTTCCCATTAATCTCAACATTAATAATAATAATAGTATTAACCTAACTTTTAACAAATTTAACTTAATTAATCATAATAACTGCAATAGTAATAACAACAACAATAACCATTATAAAATTAATAACAATAAAGCTATACTACTTAACAATAGCAATTTGAAACTATCTCTTCATCTTAATCTCAAAATATTACAACTAATCCTCCAAATTAAGCTGGTTACTTTCCAAACTAAAAAAACAATTATTTAATATCTGAAGACGCAAATAGAAACTATCCTCTACTTGCGAATATCTTAGAAGAAAGCTTATAGAATAGAAAGTTGAATGAATTTTACACTTAAAACAAAGTTTTACAAGGAGTTAATTGTTTTATGCTTTTAGAAAACGAGCTCCCAAGGCATACTGCTTAATCTAACAATTTTTGCGATGATCCCAATTTTTACATTGGACATTTTTTTGATGAAAAGAATAAGAATGGCATATTCAATGATAATTAAAATTAGATTTAGAAAGATTTAAAAAAATCTCCATTTCAATCACCTTAATAACCACCTACACACTAAGCTTAAAGCCTAAAAGCTAAAGAATATAAATCAAATTAATAGCATTTTATAATCAATAATAACAATAACGTGTAATCAAACTAAAATATAAATTATTCATAAGAACAATAAAAAGGAGGATCATCATCCATTAAGATTGATGGTTTATCTTAACTCTTATAGTAGTAAAATGACGATTAGTAATTTTTGCATGATTTTATCTCAGGTTACTTATAACAGAATACTCATCAAGACTTTATTGACAACCATCACAATAATCAAAATAATAATCACCAGGGTCATGACACCTCAAATAAAGGCCCAAGCAAAAATGCTTTCCAAAGGAGTAGTACTTCATTTTTAGATAAAGTTACCTTTGCAGTAGATGACTTTTTAGATAAACAAGATCCAAATGAGTATCCAGAATTAACAAGTGGAGAGGATTTTTTAATGAATAACTTGAGAAACTACATAGCTCTAGAATTTAGTTACAACTAAGAGTCGTCTTACTTCTAGAAATTTTTAAATTCTTCATATCAAATTTTCTTATAACGTCTTAAATTATTGCTAGATTAAAAAAGAATGGACAGTAAAACACTTTTACCATTCGTGTGTCGTTTTAGTATTGAAATGGCAGAGAAATTACTTTAATTTATATATAAATGCGATGATAAATTTACTATGAAGCTCTTCAGAGAGCAGTCTTTGTTCCAAAAAAATCCCTAATATCATAAGAAAGAAAATGGATCAACTTCTCCAACAACATATTCTCAGCCAAGTTAGAAATTTGACAGCAGCATAATAGATGATGATTTCTCATTATTTAATAAAAACTTAGAAGATGTCAGAACTAGTTTATTCAATAATCCAAATGATTCTATGCTCAATTAAAATTAGAATTCACAATCTCATCCTCAAAGCTATTAGAAGTAATTTTTTTAAATTAGTAAATTAAATAAAATTAAAAACAATTAAAAAAAATTAAAAACTAACTTAATTAATGCAAAATAACAAACTAACAAAATTTTATATCAATACGTTGTTTCCCTCATGAGTTAGCTTCACTTATTTTTTCTTTTAATCTATCTAGAAATATGTTTTCTTAATTAATTTTATGTAGACACATTAATTAAGCTTAGTCTGACCTAAATTTATTTAAATAATTTAATTAATTTTATATTTTTTATTTCCAACAAATTATTTATTTTGTTTGGTTAATAATCAAAAATATTAAAGATTTTTTAATTAAATAGGAATGACTTGATTTTGCTAAATCTACAAAATGTGAATCAAAATTAGAATATTTCTCAATTAAATTAACAAAATAATTAGGTTAGCTTTTAAGCACAGTCCACATAAAATATTTAGAATTATAACCATTAAGTTCAATAGCAGGAATAATTGATGAATAAAATAAACGATCCATACACTGAATAAATAGAAGAGGAAGATGATGCGCTTCCATTTCCTCAGCAAAGGCTTCCTAATACAGAGAAAGCTTAAAGAAAGCAATGGAAAAAATCAGAAATTAATGAGCTGATGGCAAAATACAGAGAGTATCAGTCCAAAATACCTCCTTCAGTGATGGAAGAGCTTACTAAAAAATTTAATAGATCAATATAATCTATATATTCAAAGATTTAAAAGCTTCGTAAAAATAACTACTTTAATACAGACGTTTAAAATGAATATTCTAATCAAACATCATCTTTCCCAATAAGTTCAACAAACAGCCAATTTCCATCTTAGGTAAGTAGGAATGTTACAGATAGTAATAATAGAAACTTCCCTTCAGGTACTATAAGTTCAGGAATGAATAACAACCCTACTAATATAAATATGATGAAGATAGAGAGTAAATTGAAAAATTGTCTCTTTGAATTAGACAACAAAAGCGGAACTAAAAGTGAAATTCTCAAAAAAATGAAGGAAAGATATTATTCAAATAATCAAGGGGGCTTATCAAGTGCATGGGAAACAAGTGCAAAATAACTGCTGAGTAGTTAGAGCTTCTAGAGAAGAAAAGGAATTTTTTCTTTGAAAGATGATGTCCAAGTAGTTGAAATCGATCCTTCCTCCTCTTATAAGTAAAAATTAATTTATGTTCTGTCATAATTATAAGAAAGAAAAGGCACATTGGATGATATTGTAAATCTCTATTTGAAAAAATTTGGAAATGAAACAGACCAAAGAAAAGTGAAGGAAAACATACAAAAAATATTGAATCAGAATTCAGAGTGTTTCGACAAATCGCAATCAAAGACCACATATTACCTCACACCTTAAGAAATTTCTTTAATCTCATAAGAAATCCAGTCTTAACAAAACAATAATATATTTTAATAATAAAACTTAAATGCTTCATAAATTATTGATAATTAAGTATAATCGTAGTACCATTTGTAATCTAGATCCACCGTATCCATATAAGTCGAGCGACGATGGAAAGATGGCATAATAATTAATTGCCATTCTTCATTTAATTTATTTTCATTTTTTTTTTTTTCATTATTTTTATTATATGTTTTTTTTAAATTATTTTACTTTATTTTGTTTACTTCTTAGATCACTTTTCAAAGCAGCTTACTTATTGTTATAATTTTTTTTGAATTGCCATAATTATTTTTTAGCTTCCCAATAAGTTTTCAAATGTGTTTGTCTTATTTTCTATTGTTTTAAGATAACACACCAATTTCAAAAATTTAAATGTCAATTGAACAATTTTTCTATACTATTCCAATATTTTGTTTAGTATCACAGAATCTAATTTTAGTTTTTAACTTGTTATCTGTTTTTTGAGCTAGCTTTGAAATCACTAATATATTTTATAATTAAATAGAAAAAACAAATTTTAAAACATTTTAAGATAAATATGATGTCTTATTTTTATATTTATTTTATAAATTCTAAATATAAAAAGTATTTTTTCAAAAAAATTTAAAGGGAGGATTATTTTTTAAATCGAAGTATGTCGTATTATTATATTTAAATTTTGTAAGTGATTAATTGATTTATTTATCTGGTATCTTGTTTAAGCTTTACATCGTGAATAATAAATATCATATGATTGTTTATTTATTTAAAATTTTGAAAACATGATTTACACACACTACTATATCACAAATTTCAAAAAGAAAGGAACTAAAGGGGAAAGTAGTCTTTTTTGAATTTAACAGAAAAAAAATGCTAAGTGAATGAAAAGAGGTGTTGATAAAAAAAATTAATTAAATTTTAAAAATTAAAAAGGGTCCCTAAAGATTTATTAACTAATAATTCTTTAAATTTTTTTAATAATTAAGTTAGATTTTTGATTTATTTTTTTTTTCAGTGCAACTTTATTTGGATGGGGAGAACAAAAATCAATCAAACAAGCAAAAAATAATGAATTAATGAATGAATAAAAAATAAATGAATTTTTTAAAATATTAAAAAAGATATGAAGAAGTAAATAAATTGTTGCTATTAGGCAAATAAAAATAATGATATAGCTGTTTTTAAAGCAATTTATTGAAAATAAAAGGAAATAAAGATATATTTTTTCTGCCAAATATAAAAATTATTACTAAATGAAATGGCTATAAATTGTCATCAACTTTATTAAGATTTATAGCTTTGTAAATCACTTAATTTTAATAGGGATTCTTTGTTTTTTTGTTTGTTTTCCTACTAAGAGGCTGGAAAATAATTACAATATCCCTAAATATCAAACAAATATTCATTATAATCTCTATTTATTAAAACAGAGAAAACAAAAATCAAGAAAACAAATATTAAGAAAACAAACAAACAACTAAATACCTGTAAATTTTCAAGGTAAAAACAATAGAAAAAAAGTAATAGAAAATACTATCTACTCAAACAAATATTTAACCAATTCTTTAGGCTTCTCAGGAGATCCTATTAATTTGAATCAAGTAAGTAAATCCTTTCAGATTTCTACTATTAAGGCTTCTTCAGCGCATGAAATCAAATAGTTCAACATCTTCAGTAGAAGATAATCTTGAAGAGAATCTGGCTTCGTCTTAGTCATTAATTAATTCTTAGGGCATGAAGGATAGATAAAATATGGAAGCTTCTTCATAAAATAACCTTTCTAGCAATTCTGAGGATAATAATCATCAATAAAAAGATAATTTGTTGAATTCTACTTAACCTAATAAATCTAAATCAAAAGCTAAACCACATTCTTTGGACACATCAACTTAATAATGTCTTCCCATGATAAGATCTTCACGCAAAATAAAGAAGGATTATAAAAACCTTTCTTTAGTTTCTAAATACGAAATGCAAGACTAGAATGAGATTTAAAACTCAGCAAGTAAAAAAAAAAAGGTGATAAACTCATCTACTAAATCGAAAAAGAAGAGACAAGACTAAGAGAGCAATTTAGGGTCAAATCAATAGACGGGAGTATAACAACAATAATAGTAGCACTCTAGAAGTTAGCATAGCTCTTCTTCGCAAAGCTAAGCAAACCCTTACATCAGGCTATTCAAAAATACGGTCTTGGAGTCATTGTAAAAATGCAAGAGCTAATTACCACCGAAAATGCTTTCATTCTTGTAAAAGCAATCTTAAATAAACTTGAATACTGTCTCTAAAATCAATATTCGCTTGCCAAAAGAAGAAGAGTACTCTGAATCAATAAATAACATCTAGTAGGTACTCTCAGAGCAAGAGACTATTATTAAAGATTTAGTTGGAGCCTAAAACAACTAGTCTTTATTTGATTTCTTAAATAAATAAAGACACTCTAAAAAGGAATTATAGTATCGCCTTTAGTATTTAGAGAGGCAAAAACAAGAATAAATTAACAAGAGCAATATTGAATAATTAAAGTAGAATCTTTAGTATAAAATAAATCCTTAATTCATAAAAAGTGAATTAAAGAAGGAATTGAAAACATTAAAATAATCAAGCAATCACTAATCTCACTCTGGTAAGGACTCTCCCTAGTCATTTACTAAGCACTCATTTACTTCACACATAAATAACAGCAAAGAATGCAACTAAAGGGCTACTTCTGAAATGGAAGCAGAAAATATGGAGGAAAATCTCTTAATTAAAGAAAGTGAAGCCATATAAAACTAATAAGATAATTATGAGTAAGCTTCAGATATTTGTGAAGAAATTCCTAGTAATAACAATCATTTAGATTAGTAAGCTCACCATTTACCCAAATAAGAATTTAAAAGAAAATCATCTTCACAGATATAAAAAAAGAAGCAAAGTCATGATTAGCATGATGCCAGTTAGGAAGTAGGTAATAAGACTGCTGAAAACAAGGAGAGCACTTCTGCAAATTTCCTTGAAGAGTAGAGTTAAAATGCTAAAAAGTAAACAAGCAGCACATTTAACACAGCAACAAGTACCCCAACAGCTTCTTAAATAAATAATAACCGTCCAAATTAAAATTAATTGCCTTAGCAAATCAATTAAAAAGCAAATCCCCATAATCAATTTTAGTATGGAAATTTACCTTATCATAGATATCCTATGAAACAACAAATTTTCTACCCTAATCAACCTCATCCAGAAGGATATTATATGTATTATCCAGCAGCTGCAGCAGGATACCCTTATTAGAATTAGCATCCACATCCTCATTACAATTAACGCTTTTGGGACCGTAGTGCAATCCAAGCTAATAAACCTTATTAGAAAGTACCATATCAGAACTATGAAAACCAGATCGGTTTAACTTAAAACACCAATGTTAATAGTAATAATAATAACACTGTTAATAATGAATGTAATTCTACAGAATAAACTACTTCTTCCCTATACTTAAGTGGAGATAACCAAGAAAATATTTATCATAGCAGCCTTTCAACAAATGCACATCACCCCCATTTTCAAAGTTTCGGTCCGAATATGGGCTTAACTCATCAATATAGCTAAGAATATCAATCATAGTACAAAAGAGACTCATAAGTATTACACAATAGCTTGCGTATAAATAGAAATAACTCAGTTCCTGCAAACTTTTATTAGCCTAACTATACCCAACAAAATAATAATAATAATATTCCTTCATAACCCTATCCCATCCCTGATTACTAAAATAATCTAGGTGCCAATTTTTCTACTGAAGGGAATGATTAGGCTAATAATGGCATTGACACTTACAGTAACTAGAATCCAGGATATTATTGTGCTTACAACAACAATGAAAAAGAACAACTAAATTGGTAATTGTGTTTATTGATATTAAATGAAATTAACAATAAAATTTTAATTAAATTTATATTTTTAATTTTTATTTAAATATTTTTAATTGAATCTTCAACTAAATTAATTTTTATTAAAAGCAACCTTTCTCAAAGAGACGAGTTCTTTAATGACTTGGATGATGCAATAGAAGACTCTTTATCCAATTTCAACATAAAAACATGCTTTGGATCTAAAAAGAAAAAGGACCTATTCGATAATGATCTTGACATGGAAATGTAAGACAGATTTAACTAAAACCTAACTGATTTTAATTGAAATAAAAAATATTCTCTTTTTCAACTATTTATTTTTTCCACTTTTACCTTAAATAAACACATAAATAAATCCATACAAACCAATTATATACAAACCGAGATATCAAAAAACTGATAAAAATTTTACTCATCTTATCTATTGACTACAGCATAATAACCAAAGAATTAGTTCTGTAAATAAGATCTATATAATCTAATAAACCAATAAACCATTTAAAATTATTTGAATTGATTTCCAGCATACAACTAAGCTGATTTGATTCTAAATTTTGAAAATTTTGATTAGTTAAAATCTAATTTCTTACACTTTTGGCTATCATAAATATATATAAAATAAACAAATCCCTATATAAAAATTTTAAACACCTATAAAATAAATAAATAAATAAACCATCCATTTTATCATCATAAAATTTAAATTACAATAAACTCCAAACCAAAAATACAAACAAACAACCCATTCTAAAAATGCGCTAATACTTTTAAATTGTCCATATTTTTATTTATACTTGTGATTATATTATTCAACGCAACTGTATTATTTATATGTCTATAAATTTTTCACTATATCAATAAAATTTTTTCTATTTTAAATAATTAAATTAAAAAATTAAATATTATTTCTAAATTATAATAAAAAATAATAAGGGAATTGAATAGAATTTTACTTGTGATTATATCATTCGCGCAAATTGTGTTATAAACATATAATAAACAAAAAATATCAAGCACTATTTGTATTAAAAATTACGCTGAATGGATTAATCATTTTTTCCCTATTTCTTACACTCACACAAAACACTGAAGCAGTTTAAAAAATATATTATCAATAAAGAATAAATGAGCTGCTTAAATATTTACCAAATGAGCAAATATTGTCTTAACAGCCATATTTAACTTATTTTACTATAAATTTATATAAAAAATATCTTTATAAATTTTATATTTTTGTTTAAATTTGAGATTTTTAGCAATCTATTTTAAGAATAATCAAAAAATTTAAAAAATTGCAAAAATCAATATTTTAATTTATTATTTACAAATTCAATTTTACATTTTTTCATAAATAAATTAATTATTAAATGTGTGTAAAATAAACCTAAATTGTAAATTTAAAACTGGTTAGTCTTTTCTTAAATATGTCTGAATAATATGAATTTATTTGAAGTTTAATTTCTTTCAAGAATTATTTTATTAGTTTTTTTTTCCTTTGATTTAAACTTATATGTATATATTTTTGATATTTTAATTTTTGTAAGAATTAATTAGAATTTAATTTGATTACATAAATAAGGAGTTATTAGAGAAATTTAATAAGCAAAAATATAAAGAATATTGAAAATTTGTAAAGTAAATATACTTTACTTTACATTTAGGAACTGTCTTCTATTTATCATAGGACTTTATAATTATACTTTAATTTATTTCTCTAAACAAATTTGAACAAATATGTATTAAAAATATTGAATAATACGCTCAATGAGAGATAATCTATTAAATACCTATTAGTTTTAATCAGAAATTTATTTGATTACTAAAATAAGATTATCAATTTCATCACTTATAAAAAATGGTTCATCAAAAATGATTGAAATCAGCTCTTTATAAATGCATCAGTCATAATATATTTACTTAAAATAATTATAAAATTCTTAAAGATGGAAAATATTTGCAAAAACAGAGAAATGATAATCAGTTTCACAGACTTATCATTAAAATATAACTAAAAAAAATAGAGTCTGTTTAAAAAATCTGAAATTGAAAATAAATATATATTAAAGTCTGTTTCAGGATACTTTAAAAATGGCATAAATGCTATTCTTGGAGGCTCTGGTGCTGGAAAGACTTCTCTATTAAATGTCATCGCTTCAAGAATTCAGTAAAATAATTAATTAATAAGAAAAAAACTAGAATTAATTTATATTTAACCAAAATATAGAAATAGTATGAGCACTGAATTAGAAGGATAAATTAAAATTAATAATAAAAGCTACAACTATACTTAATTTAATAACTTGGCAGGTTACGTTATGCAAGGTGATTATTTACTTCCAACACTTACTGTTAAAGAATACTTCTTATTTGCTGCCGATATGAAATTATCAATTTCAAAAGAAGAGAAATAAGAAAAAGTTAGCAACTTAATTCACAAACTTTAGCTTACTAATTGTTAAAACACAATGATTGGCGATGTAATGACAAAAGGAATTTCTGGTAATTTTGATCTTATCTTATTTTTTTATATTAAACTTTATTATCAACTAATAGGTGGCGAAAGGAAAAGATGCTCTATTGGAATTGAGTTGCTTGGTGAGCCTTAGATACTTCTGCTAGATGAGCCAACTAGCGGATTAGATTCCTTCACTTCGTACAAATTAATTTGCTTACTGAAAGATATTGCAGAAAGAGATGACTGTACTATTATCTTTACTATTCACTAACCTTCATCAGATATTTGGAATTTATTTGACAGAGTTTGTCTTCTTGCAGATGGTTAGTTTGTGTATCAAGGAGACAGAGCAAATATTATTGATTATTTTAATAGCATTAACTTTAAATGTCCAAGGTATAGTAATCCAGCTGACTATTTTATTAGCTTAATAAATGATACTGGTTATGAGTAAACAAACAGAGTTTAATATTTAATAAATCATTACTCTTAACAATTAAAACAAAATGTAAATGAAACAATACTAAAATTAAATTCAAATAATTAAACTCAAATTAACTTCAAAACTACAAAAAATAGAATTTCAAAGCATTACATGCTAAAAAAACTGCTTTTAAGGTAAATAAAACTCCTAAGCAGAAATAAAATATTGATTTACGCAAGATTTATGTAAGTAATTATTATGAGCTTATTCATAGGAGCAGTCTATTTTGATTTAGGTAGAGATTACAGTTCTTACACAGATTCTTATAATATAGCTATTTTTTTATATGTCATTATGCTTGGTTAATTTAGTTAAAGTGAAACCCCTTAAGTTATTAGCTTTTCTGCAGAGCGTCCTGTTTTTGTAAAAGAAGTCAACTAAAATCTCTACACTACAGGAACATACTTTCTTTCTAAAATTATTCCTGAAATGGTTACATGTTCTATTTTCCCTATTATTATGGGTCTTATTGTTTACTGGATGGTAGGAATGACAAGTAAAAATTTATTTAAATTTTATAAGCTCTAATAAAAAATTTTTATTAAACTAAATAAATAGCTTCTGCTTTCCCTTTTTATTTGCTAGTTTACATTCTTCAGTCTAATGTAGGAAACTCGTTTGGAATACTTTCAGGGTCTATTTTCGAATAACCTAAAGTAGCAATTTCATTTGCTACTACATTCCAAATACCATAGATTCTATTTGGTGGATTGTACAAAAATAGGAACGACTATTCATCTTGGATAGGTTGGGTTTAATATATCACACCCACATTTTATGCCTTTAATGCAGCTGCAGTTAATGAATTTGAATAGACAAATTTCCTATACAATCCTATTGAGTATCTAAATCTCAGTTTAAACAAATGGTTATGCATAACTATGCTTGCTACGCTTTATATTTCATTTAACTTTATAGCATATTTAATATTGTCCTTTAAAAAGAAAAATTTACAATGAATTTATTAATTAAAAATTGTATGTGAAAAATGTATAAAAACTTAATCAATTTATTTTATTATTTAAAACTTCATATTAAATACAGCTTTTTAAAAATTATTTCAAAATAAAAAGTAATTTAATTTTAAAAATTCAAGTATTATTACATAAAAAATCATAAATTATTTTTAAATTTATAAATTAATCCAAACATAAAGCTTAGTGTAGCTATGATTAAAGTTATTCTTAGAATAGGATTTTCGTTTTCCTAAAATTTGATATTAGACTCTGGTGGTATGGAGACAGACTAAGCTAACCCTTTTAAATGAAATTAATTAATATTAATTTAATCATATTTTAAAATAAAGATGAATAATTAATTATATTTTACCAACAGCTTTCGCTTCATATGAAAAAATTGAAACAAATCTTCTCATGAAAACATCTCCTAAAATGAATTAAATATCCATATTATAAATAGGCTAAACTCCAATTATGCAAATTCCACTAACATTAATAACATAGAATTCTGAAGGTACAGAATATTTTCTGTCAACTCCTTAATTATCTGTGATTGTAAAGGTAAAGTCAGGCAATTTTGTACCACACTACACTGTGTAAAATCTAGTACCGGCATAGATTGTAGATATCTAGAAATTTTGTCTTAAAATACCAATAAAATCACTAAAATAGTCATTTCTAATTGCAATCAAAGATGTTCCAGAGTCAACAATAGCAAAATTTGCCTCTTTTTACATCTCTATTTTCTATTCTCCAACAAATACAGATTTTAAAGAAAATACCCATCTTTAACTCGAGTTTTATTACCCATTAATTATTATTGGATGGTAAAGAACTTAAGTAGGGTCAGCAACTTTAGTTTCATCGAAACCTCCAAAAACAAGTTCTGATCCATCTTAGTTGAAATCTAGATAGAAACTGAACTCCTCCTTTTGAATCAGACCTTATTTATATATTTAGCTGACATAAGAAATATTATCTTTGCTTGATGAATCATAAACTCCTAATCCCATTAAACCATCAGACTTTTTATTTTAATTTAAATTATTCTCAGTAAAGTTATTAAAATTAATAAAATAAGACCTTTAAATTGTCACTGTTCTTTGTTTCTTAAACAAGTAAGAGAGATTAAATAACTGGGCTTAATCCAGCTACACCAACTGGAACATTAGCAATAAAACCTTCAACACTAGAACCATCCCCATAAGCAACCTATGTGTAATTATTAGTTAATTCACATTCGTCGCTAGTATTACAATCGTAGTAATTGTTGTACCCTGCTTTCTATTTTAATAAAAAAATTATTCTCCCTCGTCATTTCTAATATATGATACTACAAAATATTTATTAATTTAGGTAAATTTGTAAAAAATTTTATTTATTATTTTAGTCCTTTTGTAGTTCTTCAAAAATTTATAATAGTATATCTGAAATTTTATATTGATGATCTATGGCATTCCTTTAAATTTTACCCTGCAAGTTGAACAATCTTTGGTTGTTAACCATAACAAATTAGATCCAGAGTCAAAATCAACAGAAAACTTTTACTTATTTTTACCAACTTCTATTTCTCCTGCATACATAAAATTATTAAAGCTGACTAAAGGATCAATAACTTAGTTTTCGTTATCCTTTATCATATTTTTTTTAATTGGAATTTTTATAATATTACAATAAGAATATTATAAAACAGCCAAAACCAATAACAAGCGAGAAAACTTCATAGCACTCTCTTAATTTAGAATTTTTAATCGATTAAATTAATTTTTTATTTATTTTATGAATATCACCAAAATTACTTTTTCCTTCATACCTAATTATACATATATTCCCTTAATCATTTTTTAATTTGGGAATATAATAAATAATACTAATCGAGCAAAAAATTTTTTATATCAAAAGAAAGTATTAATAGTTTGTTTTTTTAGCTTCTAAAACATGTTTTTCTTTGATTAGTTAGTTATTCTTAATACCATAATTTGAAGTTAATTTAAACAAATTCCAAAAAAATATTTTATCAATTTTTATTCTTCAAAATAAATAAATTAGTAAACAACTTTAATATTTAAGTTTGCTAATTTAAAATTTTTTGTTAAACTAAAAAAATCCCTCTCTCTTTCCTTTTAAGAAAGGTTCAAAATATAGTTTCTGACAAAAGAAAATTACTTTTACAATAGAAAATTATCTTTTAAAATTAAAATTCTTTTACAAAAACTGTAATTAATTGACGATGATCTACTTAAATTATATTCATTATAATCAATTTGTATTCACCCTTTTACTTTCTTGATTAATTACCTTTATTTTTAAGTTATAAAACACATTTTTCATTTAAACTATTAATTTTTTAATAAAATATTAATCAAAGATTTATTACTATTAATAGTTAGTTTATCTTACTCAAATAAATTGAACTTAAAAAACATACATATGGTAATAAAAATAAATATGCCACTTTCAATTTTTTATCCTAAATAATTTTTAATGCAATAGTATGACAAGTTAAATAAATACCTATTTTATTACTAAAATTTTTAAATGAAAACACATAATAAATTAGATAAATATGTTAATATGCATATCTCATAAAACAAATTTATTCATTTATCTTAATATTTTATCACAAAATTAACTTTTGTGTACCCAAATTATTGAAAAAAAAAATCATGCATTAGAGATTTATTTATGCTGTTCAATCAAAAAATAAAGTATAAACACATGTAATTTATTACTCATGGGATCATTAAAATAGTAATTCTATTTTGGATAAATTTTATTTACCAACAGGAGTGAAGTATTTATTTTTTAATTTGCTTAATTTCTAATAAGAATTGTTGGTGTTGTTTTCAGTATATACCATTCTTAAGAGTTAAATTATTATTTCTAAAACATAAAAATTAATCAACACTAAGAAAAAAAATATGTTAAAAAATACAAAATAAATTTTATTTTTAATTGCTACTTTTATTTTGCAATTCCAAAGAAAGTTAAAAATTCAAAAAATTTTATTTTGGAATATTTAAAGCTGAATATTAATAAAATATTTAATTATGTTTGATGTATTTAAAAATGATATTGTTTTAACATACATTTTTATAAAAATTATATCAATTTATTTATATAATAATTATCAATATTCCATAAAATCACTTTCTTAAAGCTCTTAATGTTAAGAAAATAAGACCAGATAAAGCAACCAAACCGATTGCTAAAAGAGCCAAATGTCCATTTTTATGATTCTTAGTTACTGCAGTAGTAGCAGGGTTAGCAACCGATACAGAAAGACCTATTTTAAAAGTTAAAATTGTTAATTTATAATAAGATAGTTAGAGATTTACCCATAGAGAGATTGGTGTAATCAAATACAGAAACAAATCTTCTCATGAAAACATCACCCAACAAGAATTGTAAATCACCAGTTACGGAGTTACCTTAAATTCCAATTATACAAGTTCCATTTTCATTAAGGATATAGAAGGAAGAAGGTAGTGAGTAATTTCTATCAACACCATTAACATCGGTAAGTGTGAAAGTTAAATCAGGTAAAGTAGTACCACATTTAACTGAGTAGAAAACACTTAACCCTTAGTAAATAGGTTTAAGGGTTGCAATAGTTTTAAGATAGTTGATCCATTATTTGTAAATATCACTTCTGATGTAAGCTAAACTAGTGCCAGAATCAACAATACCAGTATTTTATGAAGTGGTAGGGATTGATTAGTTACCGAATGAGATTGATTTAAAAGCTACTCTCCATCTCTAGCTATCATCAGTTCTTCCATTAAGGACAATAGGATGGTAGTAAATTTCGGATGGGTTAGCAAGTTTACTTTCATCAATTCCTCCTATAGTAAGTTCAGATTCAGTTTTACCGAAACCAAGATAGAAACTAAATTAGCTCTTAGTAATTAAACCTTGTTTGAAAAGTTGATTAACAAAAGCGACATTGCCAGTGTTATTTTCATCGTAGACACCAAGACCCATCAAACCGTCAGCCTTTTGATTAAAATAATTAATAAACAGGGTTATCATATGAATATATTAATAATTAAAGTTAGAATAATATACTTAGAGATTTCCATTTCTAATTGATTATTCAACAAGGAGGAGAGCTTCAGTTACAGGAGCAATACCAGCAATACTTACTGGAACCTTAGCAATATGTCCCTTAACTCCTGATCCATCTCCATAAGTAACTTAAGCAGGAGTTGTTGTTAAAGTGCAACCATCTTATGGTGTACAGTCATAGCTATGCTTGTATCCGTCTTTCTATTATTAATTTTAATAAAAATTACAATTCCAAACCTTTTAATTAAAAAAATATAATTACGACACAGGAAGGGCAGTTTTTACTGGTTAGCCATAAAAGATTAGATCCAGAATCGAAGTCAACAGTGTATGTTTACTTTGAGTTTCCAACCTCAATGTTACCTGAGTACATATATTAATCGTGATTAATTAATTAAGCGACAGCAACTTACTCTTCATCGTCTAAGAAACTGCCATTACTTTCAGTCTCAGGGATTCTCTTCTCAATAGGAATTTTTATAACTTGAGAAGTAGCTACATTTAAAACTACCAAAGCAAAAATCAAAGAAGATCCAATTTTATTCATTTATTTATTTTTGATAATTAAGGAAATATTTTCTTAAATAATTACTATAAATCAAAAACTCTATCATGATTATATATTTAAAGTCTTTTAATAAATTCTTTTTTAACTGTGTCTCATATTTCTTTTATATTAATATTTATTGATGCAATAATATCTATCTAATAATATGGATGATATATTTAGAAAAACATTGTTGTTTTATTTTTGCAAAAATATCAACGTTATAAACATAAAAACAGAGATAACATCTTCGTTTTTGTAAAAAATCATTTTTTTCTTTAAATAAATGTAAATTATAATTTTAGAATTTATTTATTTGTTGTCAACTTAATTGTTTATTTTTAATAAAACAAATGAAATTTTTATAAATCATTTAAGTAATTCAATAAAAACTCTCCATTCACATAAATATGAAATGAAATTAAACAATTATATTAAAATTTTTTAAAAATTACTAAATAAGTTATAATCAGATGTTTGCAAATACAATAAAATATAATAAATTCTCTTTCATTTTTTATTTAATTCAAAAAATATTTTATGAGTATGAAGTTTATAAATAATACTAATCCTAAGATGATAATTCTTTTACTCCTCGATTGATTGATTGATTATAAAACTTTTATTAAATTTTTATTATAAAAGATTAAATCAAAATTGCTTTCTAATAGAAAAGAAAGAAAAGATTTATTAAAAATGCTATCATTTTAGAACTCTTTTAATTGATTAAACAATTTATAAAAACATAATTAATATTTTAGTTTAAAATTTTTAATCTTAGTGCATAGGAAAGTAATAAATTCTACTTTCTTAAATGCTCAATCCAATAGATATCACAAATTTATATTAGATTTGTTAATTAATCCACTAATTATATAAGATTTAAAAGTGTTTGTTGGATTGAATAGTTAATTAAATTTATCTTTTATAACTTATGGAGATTCACTTTTAAATAATACGCAAAAAAATTATTAAATCTGTAATTAATTTTGTATTTTTTACATATTCGAATTAGATGTAGAAGCTTTATATTTCTTAATCAAAATCTTTGCTTCCAAAAAAGATTTATAAATTATGCAAAAATTTGATTATTTATTATACGTATATTAATTTATAATAAAAAAATCTAACACAAATAAGGTAAAAACTATTCAATAATTTATTTAATTCCATATTTATTTTCAGACAAAAAATTTATTTAAAAAAAAATAAAATAAATTAATAATTAAAGCTGTATATTAGCTTTAACTAAAAATAGTTAATATAGTTTTTTATATTTTAATACATTTATTTAAAATAATTTATTTTATAATTTTTTTTTCACTTTCTTAAAGCTCTAATGGTAAGGAAAATGAGGCCAGCGAGAGCAACTAATGCTAAACCTAACAAAATAGTTGAATGATTTTTAGCTTTGTTAGGAGCGGTAGCAGGGTTAGCAACTGATTGAGAAAGACCTATTTATTTTTTATAAAGGAATATTTAATAAATTAGATTATTTTAATTTAAAAAAATTTTTATGTCTGAATAAATTACCCATAGAGAGAGTGCTGTAATCAAAAACAGAGACAAATCTTCTCATGAAAACATCTCCCAAGAGGAATTAAACATCACTAGTTACTGAACCACCTTAGACTCCAATAATACAAACGTTTCCTTGATTTATAAGGTAGAAAGATGAAGGGAGAGAGTAGTTTCTGTCAACACCATTTACATCAGTTAAAGTAAAAGTTAAATCAGGTAAAGTAGTACCACACTTAACAGAATAGAAAACACTAAGTCCAGAGAATATAGTTTTGAGATTAGCAACTGATTTAAGGTAAGCGATCCATTATTTGAAAACATCATTTCTCATAACGAGTAAGGAGGTTCCTGAATCAACAATAGCGATATTTTAAGATGTAAGGGAAACTGATTAGCCACCGAAAGAAACTGACTTAATAGCTACAGACCATCTTTGACTGTCATTTTGTTAACCATTAAGAATAATAGGATGGAAATTAATTTCAGAAGGATTTGCAAGCTTGCTGTTATCGACACCGCCGATAACAAGTTCAGACTCCTTTTCACCAAAACCAAGATAGAAACTGAATTAACTCATAGAGATTGTTCCTTGCTTGAAAAGCTAGTTGACAAAAGCAACATTGTTAGTATTATGCTCATCATAAACACCGAGACCCATCAAACCGTCAGACTATAAATAAGGTAAAATAAATAAATATAATTTTTAAGAATCTTTGAAATCAGTTTATTACTTATAAGCCTTTGTTTTTTACAGATTTATCAACTAAAAGAAGAGCTTATGTAGAAGGAGCTAATCCAGCAATACCAACAGGTACTTATGCAATGTGACCGAAAACACCAGAACCATCAACATAAGAGACAGAGCCGGGTGTAGTAGTCATGTTGCAGCCATCAGCAACTTAGCAGTTGTATGAGTTCTTGAATCCGTCTTTCTAAATTTTAATTAATGAAAAATTATTTCAGATTTAATAAAATTAGTTAAATAAATTTTTTACTGCACAAGTTTCACAGCTCTTGCTGGTTAACCATAAAAGATTAGAACCTGTATCGAAATCTACATTGAAGGTTTATTTAGAATTACCAACTTCAATGTTTCCAGAGTACATAAATTAGCTATGGTTAATTAATTGATCGACTGCAGCTTACTCATCATTATCTAAGAAGCTGTTATTTTCAACTTCAGGGACCCTCTTCTCAATCGAGATGGTGATTATTTGAGAAGTAGCAATATTTAATGCTATCAATAATAAAATTAAAGATCCAATTTTATTCATTTTTATTGATTTACTTAAATGTTTTTATTAAATATTTTATATTTATGTCTGAATATGATTTGATTCTTAATTTGTATGGAAAAATAAACATATCATTTATACATTTTTTATATAAAAAATATTCTTTTACATTATCTTTTATACAAACAGATAAAAGAATAATTTAATGTCTTATAAAGACATTAATTAAAAGTTAAAATTGTAAGGTCATTTTTGACAAGAAAAGATACTTCTACTAATTAAAGCTTTACGAAAAGACAATGATATGAAATTCTAATTTTTAATGAACATGCTAAAAGTATAAATTTAATATACAATAAGCTTTAGGATTATATATTAAAGTAGTTAACTAATTTATAAACTATATAAAAAATAAAACTTTTGAAACAAAATTATTTTAAAAATTTGGGTTTTAAATAAGAAATTCAAAATAGGGATTTTTGATAATAAGTCTTTTATTACATCTAATTTTATCTTTACACTCTAAGATTATATTTCTTTTATAAAAATTAATAAAAGATTTAATTACCCTAAAAAAGGTTTAATATGCAATTATTCTTAATTTTATATATTTCTTGATTTAAGATTTGAGTTTTCTACTTTGTTATTAGGGACTTGTTACAGTTCATCTGTCATAAGTATCTTTATAAGTATCTTTCATAACGATAATATATTTAATGCTCATATTGCTAAGTTAAATTTATTTTATTTTATTTTATTTTGTTTGGTGTATATCAAATCTGTTTAATTATGCCAAAAAAGTTAAGAAACTAATGCTTATCACAAAGCTGATCATAATCTCTAAATATATATTTTATAGATTTTACAATTATATGAAAATCGATTCCAAAAGGCCAATAAAAAAGATAATTAGTTAAGTATAATTTAATTGTTAGATTTCAAGCAGTTTAAATTTATTTAATTTAATAAAAAAAACCCACCACCTATAAACATATTGCCATCAAAAATAGCTTTAGAAAGAGAAAATAGATTTAAAATTATAGAAATTTTATGAATTAAATTAGTTAGTTACATATTAACTAAAGATCCACAATAACAAGTATTTTACTTAGTTATTATTTTATTTCATTAAAATAATTTTGAAGTATTCTTTAGTAAAGAGTGAACAAGCAAATTTGTCTTAAAGAATATATAAGAGTATCTAATAAAAAATAAATACATTTAAAAAATATAAAAAGTATATAAGGAGATTTTTATTATTAGTAACAAGAATTATAAAAAATGTCAATAAATATTTGAAAAATGAATAAATGAAAATTGAATAATTTAAACTAATTTGAGATTAATTGGACAGTAAGAATATTGGACATTTAAAACATATATTTTAACATTTTTATTTATAAAAATTTTTAACTTTATTAAAATAAATATTTTCTTTCACTTTCTTCTGAGAGCAAGGAAGATAAGAGCAGAGACAGCAATTATGACTAATCCCAAAGCTAAGAAAGCTGGGAGGGTGTTAATTTTGTGAGTGTTGTTAGCAGTGGCAGGGTTGGCAACTGATTAAGCAAGACCTATTTTTATTTAATTAAATTTAATAAAAAGAGTTGATAAAAAATTTAATGAATAAATGATAAATATAAAATTTAGTAATTTGTTAATTAATTACCCATAGAAACAGTGGAGTAATCAAAAACGGAAACGAATCTTCTCATGAAAACATCACCCAAGATGAATTAGACATCGCTGGTAAGAGCAATACCTTAGACTCCAATAATGCAAGAGCTGTTATCTTAAATGACATAGAAAGAAGAAGGGAGAGAGTAGCTTCTATCAACACCGTTAACGTCAGTAAGGGTGAAGGTTAAATCGGGTAAAGTGGCACCACATTTAACACCGTAGAAAACGCTACCGCCTGAGGTGATAGTCTTAAGGGTGGCAACAGTCTTAAGGTAGTTGATCCATTGCTTGAAGACGTCGTTTCTCATGACGAGCAAAGAAGTACCAGAGTCAACGATGGCAACATTCTTAGAAGCAAGGGGAACAGATTGATCACCGAAAGAGACAGACTTAATAGCAACAGACCATCTTTGGCTATCATTGTGTTGTCCGTTAATGATGATAGGGTGGAAGTAAAGTTAAGAGGGGTTAGCAAGCTTGCTGTTATCAACTCCACCAATAATGAGTTCAGATTCGTTTTGACCGAAACCAAGATAGAAACTGAATTAACTCTTAGAGATGATACCTTATTTGTAAAGTTAGTTGACAAAAGGGACAGCGTTGGTATTGTGTTCATCATAGACACCGAGACCCATCAAACCATCAGACTAATTATATTTTTAGGATTAAATTAATTAAAGAAAAAAATTTTTTTTAAAAAGGTATTACTTCTAAACCTCCGTTTCTGACTGACTTTTCAACAACGAGGAGGGCTTCAGTAACAGGAGCTAATCCGGCAATGCTAATAGGAACCTTAGCGATGTGACCAGAAACACCAGAACCATCACCATAAGTAATAGAAGCAGGAGTAGTAGTCATGTTGCAACCATCGGAAGGTTAGCAATCGTATGAGTGCTTGTATCCGTCTTTCTGTTTTTTATAAATTAATTAATTAGGCTTTATTAAGAATTAATTAAATATTTTTATTTACAACACAGGTAGGACAGTTCTTTCCGGTTAACCATAAAAGGTTAGATCCAGTATCAAAGTCAACAGTGTAGGTTTACTTAGAAGTACCAACTTCGATGTTACCAGAGTACATGTATTAATTGTGGTTAACTAATCTATCAACAGCAGCTTAATCAGTATCATCTAAGAATCCGTTGCTTTCAGATTCAGGAACTCTCTTCTCAATAGGAATAGTGATGATTTGAGCAGTAGCAATATTGAGAGCTACGAATAACAATATTAAGGATGAAGTTTTATTCATTTTTATTAATTTACTTAAAAGTTTCTTTTATTATTAATTTATGAATTTAATTATTGTTTTGAGTCGACTTTTAACTTGAGTGTAAAATTCTTTTTTAGCTTTTTCTATTCGCAGATATTTTCTTTTATAATTATTCATTTAAAAGTAAAGCTTTACTAATTTTTCATAAAAGAATACTTTGATCTGATCAATTACATAAAGTTTTATTACTAAGTACACTTATTTTTCTTTGTAATTATAATTTAATTTGTTACATATTTATAAATTAACCTAACTGGTTTTAGTCCTTTTAACCAGCGCATCAGCATCATGAAAAAAAAATATCAAAATGGTCTTACTATTAAATAGTTATATATAATTGAATTAGATTTAATAGATCAAGTTATGAAGATTTGAGTTAGATAAAATATTCAAGATTTAGGTTCTTTAATATAAATAGAATCTAATTTCAAAAAAGATTGGGTTAACACTTTATTTACAAGTCATTTAATTACATAATGATAAAAAATGTTATATACGATTATAAATGAGATAAATAGAATAAAAAATATGTAAATATAAACAAATTGTAGTCGCAATGTTCAAATACTTGAGACAAATATGATAATTACCAAAGCGTTTTTTAGTCTCTACAAAAATATAAATTGTACAAATTTAACAAAGATAGTATTAGAAAGAGCCTATCTTTTATACATTTTTAATCCCTAATCAGAATTCTTTTATTAAGTTAATAAAAGATTAAGTTTATAAAACCAAAAAGTTTTGTACTATTAACTTATTAAAATTCAAAAATAACTAACTAGTTAATATAATATTGTACATTTATATTTGTATTTGTTAAATTTCTAGTTTTGTTTTTTTTTCACTTGTATTTTTTAAATTATTTCGAAAAAGTAACAATGTAATAAAGAATAAAAAACGAAAACATTTTATTTACAATAATTTATAAAATGGTAAATTTATTTTCTAAAATAACTTATTTAAATATTTTAAAGAAGATTCACTATTTTTGCTTTTGGAGATTAGATAAAAAGCAATAGATAAAATTTTTGAATTATTCTTTTTTTAAGTTCATTAGATTTTAAATTGTTTTGTTGAATAAATAAATGTTTTTATTGCTAATTTTTTATCTAAGCTAATTATGCTGACTGTTTTAAATATTTTAAATATTATTTTAATAGAAACTTTGATATATTTAAATAATTATTAATTGTTTTATTATGTAATTTAGTTTAAAAAATATAAAAGAATATTTTATTTGGTTACTTTATTTATTATTTTATAACCATATTTTTACTTCTATTTATATTTTGCTTCATAATTTTTAATAGTATATTCTATAAAAATATTACCATTAGCTATAATGAATATTTACTTTCTAATTAAATTAGGGTGCATTTCTCCCTTATCAATCAAAGTAAACCTATTTTATTTTTACAGATTTAGATTCTATTTCATTAATAACAAGATATTAATATTTAATGGTTGATAAAAATTTTAAAGTAAAGCTCTTAAATTAATTGATAATTTCTCTAACAAATACTTCAAATTTAAAATGATTACAATTTTAAAGTATTTAATGTGGTAAAATGAGACATTAATATTCAAATAAAAACATTAACTTTAATTTTTTCCATAGTTTAATTAGCTTAACTAAGTACCATCGTCAAATCAAAAATATCCTCTAATGGTTATAATTTATTGATTTTCCTTTCAAAATAATTTAAGTTAGAGCAAAGAATTAACTAACATCCTATCTTATGCTTAATTACCTTTTAAATAGTTTTTTATTCAATCTGATGAAATAATTTTCATAAATTAATCCTTAAATTAGAAAACGGTGAGTTTTTAAATGCCACAATTCATTAATTTAAAAAAAAAACTTTAATTTTATTTATAAAAAATATTTTTTATTCTATTTCAAAAATATAAATTTAAGAATAAAAATCTTTTGAATAGATTGAGTCACATTTTAATAATAAAATAGAATTTATATAAAATATATCTCAAAATATTATTATAAAAATAATAAGATAAAGAGTAAAAGACAAAAAAGAACTATTTAAATAAATATTAGACTCAAGGATTAATTTATCAAGGGATATAAATTAAATTTTAATTAATAGATTATGAATAAAATTTAGATAAAAATAATTAGTTGTATATTTTTTTAAATGAGAATAATTTAATAAACAAATTTTAAATTAAGAAAATATTTTTTTTCTTCCAAATTAATTAAGATGATATTTATCAAATATAAAATTTTTAAAAGAAAAATCTTATTTATAGACTAATTTTTTGTATTTGCTTTGATATACATTAAGAATTTTTATTAATAATTCAAATTTAGTTTATCATTTTTAATTAGCAAAAATGATCAAAATTAAATATTATTATGAATATAATTAAATTAATAAACATGACAAAAAAAATTGCAAATAAATTATTCTTCTTAATTTTTTTATTAAAAACAAAATCACCTTTTCTTATTTTCATAATTAAAAATTAATTAAATTAATTGTAAAGTTTAAAAAACAAAAAAAAAATAAAAAATTTGATTTGGTATTTAAAAGAAATAATTAATTTTAAAGTTAAACGCAATTCTAAAATTTAACTTTTTAAAAGAAAGTTTAATGTTAGTTAGGAATTAAATAAAATATTCAAATTTTATAAAGAAATATTTTAATTTTTTTTAAATGAAAATTAATACGTAATATATTACTTAACAAATATTAATAATTAATCAATAAATTTTATGAGTTAGCAGCTCAAAAGATTTATTTTAACAAATTATTTTTTAGATAATAATGGTGATTATTTAGTTTGTATTTATTTGTTGGTTATGTAACATTATAAAATTATAAAATATCTATTAAGTTAAAAGTAAGAAAAATATTAACGCATATTCTAAAATTGATGTGTATAACTTGTTAATAGACATTGATTTTTATTTGAATAAAGAAAAACCTTCAGACAAGATATATCCCTATCCTATAATTATTTTATTTTAAACTAAGGAATATTTTGATATTCTTGAGAAAAAAAATTTTTAATAAAATTTATTGTTTGATATTTAATTCATTTTAAGAGCTTGATGGTATATCCAAAATAAAGAAGATCGTTTTTATTTACATATAGCAGATTTTATAAAAATAAAAAAAATGGACGTAGAGATAATAAGGATAATAAAAAGCAGCAAGATACTTATGAAAACTAGCTAAGATCACCATTTTAGTACCTAATCTCCTATATAACCTACACTTCCAATACTGCAGCTTCTTGCCATTCTATATGATAGTCCTTTTGAGTCATTTAGCCTTTCAAAGTAAGTGTTTCCAGATGGAGTAACTCTGTACACTATTACTTGGAATCTTTTTAAATCAGACTAGTTAGAAATCAAGGCATAAAATAAAAATAATCATTTGTTGCAACTGAATCCAATTTCAAAGATTAGATAAACGAGCTTCTCTCATGATTAAATTTTCCCCCAACACTTACTATAAATTCATCATTGGACATTTGCTTAAACATCTATTTATTATAAAATCAACTTGATTGCATCTCTTGCGATTACATTTATTTAAAAATATAAAATTTAATACGTCAAAGGATATGTTAGTAAGATAAAACTAATTCTAATAAAATTAATATTATTTCACTTAACAATTACCTTAATAATAAAAAATGTAACATCTTCAAATAATAATTTATAAAGCTTTAGCACATAATATCATATTAACTATTTTCTTAAATTTTAAACGATTCAACCAATTTATAAGACAGCATTGAAGATAATTTTTTGTTAATTTTGTAATTTGAACTTAAGTCATTCAATAAATATAACTTACCAAGCTCATAATAAAAAATTAACTATTAATCAAACTCAAAAAAATTTAATTAATCCTTACTACTTATTTTGGTGAGTTTTAATCTTTAATAAAATGAGTTTTTTTTGAAGTAACACAGATAAATAATTTACATTTAACTCTTAAAAATAATTGAAAAAAAATATTAAATGAGAGTTAATTCACTTTTAATTAACATTTTTAAAGACTTAATTATTGCTACATATTAAATCATAAATTTTAAATTATTTTTTATTCAATAAAACTCTTTCATTATTTATTAGTTAATATATTTAATGGAAAAGATATTCCAACAGCTCAAATAAATTTAATGTTATTCAAGGAATTGGTAAATTAAAATGAGAATAAATAAATCTAACATTCAAAATTTGTTTGATAATAATTATGATTAAAATTATATATTAAGTTTTTTTAAATATTTAAGATATTATTTTAAAAAAAGAATAATGGACCTAATAAGATATATCTAAAATATACTTTTAAAGATGCAATAAATCTTTAGTATTTAAAATTATGACATTTTGTTAATCTTAAATAAAAACTCTTATGTTTTTACCTAGTAATAATTAATAGTATCAAGCTTAAGATAATTTATAATTTGAAGCCATTTTAATCAAATTAAAGAATTTTTGATATTCTTTGAAAATTTGAGTGATATTATTAATCCTTAAAATATCTGCAATTAATTGTTATAAAATAACTTTATTTAAAACTGATACTTGTTGTTATATAATCATAATTTAAGCTAAGTTTAGTAAGCTATTGATAGTTTTCTTATTAGAATATAATCTATTATTCGAACAATTCATAATAATAATTATGATAAATTTACCTTGATTAAAGAAATATCACAAATAATACCTATTTGTAATTTAAAATGCCTTAAATAAAAAAAATAATCTGACAAAGCTTTAACATGATTAAAAAAGTGTTTTTTACTTGATCAAACTAACTATTAGATAAGTGGAGTGTATTATTTTATTATATTATTAAAAAAATAGCTACATTCTTGCGCTAACATGGATTAATGAGAATTGTTTTTAAATCCTAATTTATTTAAAATGTAAGCTTTAATTCTATTGCAGTACTATTAAGTTAATTAAGAAAATATTTATTATTATCAAAATTGATGGATATTACAAGCTCCTCAGATATGCAATCAGATTAGCAAATAATTGATTTTCAATATCTCTATTTTAAAACATGTTTCATTTATTAGTTTAAATAATTTAAATTATTTTTATTAGCTTTAAAAGTCATAATTTAGGAATTAAAATTATCCCATTTGATAACTACTATTTTATGTAAAATACAACTAAAAAAATTAATGAATTTAATTTATGAAAAATGTAAGATTGAAACAGTCCTAAATTTTACATACTATATATAACTTATAGATCTAATAAATAATAGATTTTTTAATTCTTTAAACTTCAACAATAAATGTCTGAATAAACAAAAATATTAAAATTAACCCAAAGAATTGTATGAATTTTTGTATAAATACAAAAAAAAAATTTTAATTTAAATGTTAATGATAAATTTTTGTAATTTTTTTAATTATTTAGGTTGCATTTAAATACTTATAAGTTTAAAAAAGTTAATTTGTGTTAAATTTTAACTCTAGTTGACAAAATTGATTAATTATTGCATAAAATTTTTATCTTTAAAATTTCTAAATTTCTAAATAATTTTTTAGCTTCTAAGTTAGGAAAAAAGACTTTTGGTTTTTTATTTTACAATAAAATCCATTTTATTTTATTTTTAACTTATTTTTAAAATTTCTTCCTTAAAGGATAGTATATTTTTTGTTTTTAACAACAAAATAATTGTTTTATTCTTAAAATGTTCTTTATTTTAATATTGAATATTTTTTATTAATCTAATAATTTAAATTATTATTTTATGTCTGGATATTTGTTTTGTTTCAAACAATTATTAATTTATTGATGATATTTTAAATATTACTAAAAGAATAAATAGGTAATTTCAACATTAAATAAAAATGTATTTAAATCAAATTCATATGTTTTTTTATAATTGTTTGAGCTGTAAAAAATTACTGTTTTTTTTAGCTTAAAAAATATTAATTTCATATTATTTATATATCTGAAACAGGTAATTGATAGGTTTAAAATTTAAATATGGATAATATATTAAAATATAAATTCTTTTAAAATAAATTTGTAAATAAATATATGAAACGAATAAAATTGTAACTATGAAATTAATCAAAGTTAAAATAAAAAGTTAAGATAGTAAAATTTCTTTTGTCTAAAATTTTTTTTATTAGTAGCCTTTCTTTTATTTTATTCAATTTAATTTAAAGTAAATTTTGAAAGTAGTCAAAATACTATATAGTAAACATAACTTATTTTAATGTTTTAGTATAGCTTAAATCATAATATAGAAATGATTTTTAATGTTTGAGTAGATTTGACATTAGGTAGCTTAAATATAACTTAAATTAATAATTTGAGCATTTAGGCAAGTATATAAGATAGGTAGGTAGGGAGGTAGATAGATATATTACCACAATTAATTAAGTTATAAAATATAAAGAATATTCTATGTATGGTTAATAATGGATGGAAAATTAGAATAATAATTATAAATATATAGATAGAAATTTAATTAAAAAGAAATAATTTTATTTAAAAAATAAAAAGAAAGAGAAGGTTTGAAATAAAAGAAGATTGATTTAGAGTGATGAGAAACTAGGAGGAAATATATGAAGGTAAAAGTAGAGAAAATAAATTTAACAAAAATAAAAAATGGTGATGGAGAAGGGATTGATTGTATTGAATTAAATAGGCTAGAAAAGGAAGAAAAAGCATGATTTGATTGCTTGCTAAAGATCTTTTATGATAAGGAATGAATACTGAGAAATGAATGAAATCAAAAGTAAATGTAAGAAAAAGAGGTATAAATACAAATAAAAATAAAAGCAGAAAGATAAAATAAAAAAGATCAAAAAAGAGGTCAAGTATTTGTTACTAACAAAATTAATATAAACAAAAAAGTCAAAAGATTTTTATTAAGAAAAAAGAAATATAAGAAATAAATAAAAATGGCTAAAGGTCAAGCTGTTGGTATTAATAAGGGTTTCATTACCACTTAATTAGAAAAGAAGCAACATAAGCACTCTGCTGTCTAAAGAAAGGGTAAACTTGGTAAGAGAGTTGCTTTAGTTAGACAAGTCATTAGAGAAGTCACTGGTTTCGCTCCTTATGAAAAGAGAATTATCGAACTCATTAAGGCTGGTTCTGCCAAGGACTCCAAGAAGGCCACTAAGATTGCCAGAAAGAGACTTGGTACCCACAGAAGAGCTAAAGTGAAGAAAGCTTTACTCGAAGAAGCTGTCAGAGCCCAAAGAAAGAAATGAAATATCTGACATTCGGGATATAATTACAATTTTTAAGAATATTAACTATTATTGTATAAATAAAAACTACTTAAATATAATAGTATTAATCTTTTAGTGTACTTAATTCTCTTTGCATTAAAAGGGTGTGTATGTATATCTTCATACAGTCTATTTAAATTTTTTAAATAAAAGAGATATTTACTCAATTAGAATTAGTCTTCCACATTCTTTTCAATTTTTCATAAGCTATTAGGAAAGTATCTTGCTTGCACTAACTAATATTAAATAGGCCTAAAAATATGATAGATAATACTCTGTATATTTATAATTTTAAATGTTGTGCAGTTTGATAATTCAAGTTATTTTGCCCTTAATCCTTTTAGCGTTATTTTTACTTTTAAAATGCTAGATAAGCATGCAATTTAAGCAACTTTTCGCTTTCAACATTCTAACTTAGTCTAATATTTTTGATTTTTGCAATTTACTAAAAACTTTAAAACTAATTTTCCTACTTTTCTCCTTGTATGTATGTAGTACACAAAATTTGCAAAGAAAAAAACTAAAAACTAAAATCTACAATTGCACTAGCAAGTAAAACTAATAATCATAAACCAAAAAAATTTTAATTTACCAAAGCCGATTTTCATTTAATGGCTAAAATCAACATGTTTCGTTGGATTAAGAAAACAATATACAAAGTTTGCACTATTTAATTAGATTGACAATCTACCTCGAGTAGCAAATAATGTCAAATAATAAAAAATATAGTTTTATTATGAGTTTTTTAGTACTAAATTGATTTATTAGCAAATATTGATAAAGAATTCTTAAAGATTAAAATTAGTTTTAGTTAAATTGTTTTTCATAATTTATTAATTTAATAAATTAAAATATTTACAATTTTTTAATTTATTTTTTTAAATTATTTTTCAACTTTATTTAATTTTTTATAGAATTACAAAATATATTAAATATAATTCACAATAAACTGTCAGCCCTATTAAAAATTAGTTAAATATTTGTTTTACATTTTCTAATTAATTTTACGTTTAAATAAATGAGTTTTACAATCTTAAAGAAATTCTTTATAAGTTTTTATCAATACATTTTAAAAACAATCCATATCAGTCTTAATTGGTTCAATGATAACAGATGTCTGAATAATTTAAATTAAACAAATTTAATATTAGAAAATTTGAATAGCAATCAATAAAAATCTAACGAACATCAAATGGACTCAATCAAACATTCCATTTATCCTTCTTTTAAATTCACCTGCTGCAAACAGTAAAATATTTTAATCAAGAAGAGTATATATAGATTGAATTTCTCAACAATTCTAATGAATCTGATTGTTACTAAAGCTTATTAACAATAAATAGAACAACTCTATCAAATGTAAAGGAAGAGGATCAATGAATGAATGAATGTACTGCACTCTATTCTTCTTAAAAATATGAAAAGAAAAGGGTCAATCGATAATAAGGATAAAAAGAGAAATTCTTCTAATGGAAAAAATGAAGATAAATTTTTCAAATTTTCAAATAAAATAAATGAAAATTAACAACAACTTTGAAAGCAAAAAAGGGAAACAAAGACTGAATGAAATTTACTTGAAAATATGAATGAAATTGTTATGCTTCAAGAAAAAAGAAAGGAAAATAAGTAAAAAATAAAAGGCCTAATGCATATTAAATAAAATATCTAATAAATATTTCATAAAAAAAAAGAGCAACAAACTATATTAATTTTTTGATATATTCGCTTAAATAAGAAATCAAATAAAACACATTAAAAATTAAAAAATCAATTAAGACTCAATCAAATAAATCATTCATTCAGAGTTATTTAAAGATGGATTCAGGATAATAGTAATTTATTTAGAAAGAAAAGCATTCAAAATTTAAGCCAACAAGAAGATACAGGAGGAGAATTCTCCTTCCTTAGACATTATTAACAAGATGAATCAACATTAAAATTTGTTAATTTTAATAAAATTATAAAATAGCGATCACTTATTTAAAATTCTATTGATTGGTAATTCAGGAGTAGGCAAAACTTGTATGCTCATGCGTTATTCAGTAATCAATTTAATACCACTCTAAGTTCAAGCTCTTTTATTAACTGCCATTTCTAATATATTAGGAAAACTAATTTACTTACAATTTCTATAATACTATTGGTGTCGACTTCGTAATTTGATTATTCGTTGATTGATTCATTTATTAAATTTCCATATCTAACCTAATAGCAAATAAGTCGATTTTATTTTTAACAAAACACTTTTTAATAAAAAATAGAAAATTAAAGCTTTAAGATTAGAAGACAAGAATATTAAACTTCAAATAGTAAAGGAATTATTCATCTTGCTAGTTAGATTAAAATCGCTATCATTTATTTATTCATTTTCAAGAATTAGATAAGAATGTATAAATTAATACATCACAAATACTTAAAAGATCAAGCTAATAGAATTGAATTGTGATAAATAAACGCTTATCAAATTAGCTTTAATCAGCGATTTTAACCTGACTTAATATAATCTATTGCTAATATCAAAATTTTCATGTTTTATTATTTGTATTTAAAGTGGGATACTGCTGGACAAGACCGTTTTAGAACTATTACTTGTAGTTATTATAGGTAAGCTTAAAGAATAATTAATATCTTTATTCAAAAATTTTTATTTGATTCCTTTGAAAATTTAATATTTTAAATTAACATTATAAATTAATTAGAGGAGCTCATGGTATTTTGATTGTTTATGACATTACTGAAAGAGAATCTTTTGATAACGTTAAGACATGGATGGTAGAAATTGAAAAGTATGAAAATATAAATATGAATAAAACTCGTAATATTAATATTTTCATTATAAATTAGGCATGCTAAAAAGGGAGTATAAAGAATGTTAATTGGTAATAAATCTGATTGCAGTAATAGAGCTGTTACTTATGAAGAAGGTTTTGAATTAGGTAATAAGCTAAATTTAAATCTATTTTTACATATTTTTTCTTTATTAATAATAGCTAAGCAGTACTAAATACCTTTTGCTGAAACATCAGCTAAAAATGCCAGCAATATAGATTTGGCCTTCACTAATCTTGCTAAGAATATGTAATTTAAAATTCTGAATAATTAGTTTAACTAATTAATAAAAAAATATTTAATTTTTATACAGTTTGGGTAGTGGCTAAGTTTTGAGTACTGCACCTTCATAAGGAATGAAGATTCAATAAAACAAATACAATACTTAATAAAGTAATTCCAGACAAGTTCAACAAAGTCAAAAGAATTAGGGAGATGATTGCTGTTGAGGAATCTATACATAAAAGAATCATATAAAATAATTTACTAATATGATCTTAATTAAAATATAAAACTTCATCTAAAGCATTCTTAATAAAACTAAATAATATTTCACTATAATTAAAAAAATAGTCTTTACCATAATTCACTAATAATTAACCCTTCAGTATGATTAAGAGAGGTAAGTACTTGTTTTCCTATTTAAGCTTACATTTATAATAATTAAGAACTAAAAACTGATTTGCTAGCTAAGTAGCTAGTTAGCATGCATAGTTGATTGCTCCTGGTTTAATAAAAGAGATAAAAATGTATATGATTCATACAGATCTCTCAATAATTAATAAAAGCACTTACTTACTCTTGCTAATTATATCAAATTGCATATATTTGGAATCATAAAACTATTCATATCCCTTTGTATTTATTCTATTCATCATAAATTGTAAATTTTAAAAAATAAATTTCTAATTTTAACCCTTTAATTTTTTTTTTTCTTAAAAAAATAAACTCTTTTTCAAAAATATTTTTATCCTTGTTGTTATTTTTAAAATTTAATTATAAAATATAAAATATTCAAAAAAAATTCAATTTTGTTTTTAACCTAAACTATTACTATTATGGAAATGAAAATTTATTATGAAATGGATTTTTAAACAAAAGCATGTATGTAGATTTGAACACTTAATAATAGCTACATTGATGCAAGAAAGCAATAAATATAAAGTTAATACAAGTGTATTAACAATTTAAAAATTGCTAGAGAAAGAATGTATTGCTAAATTATAAAATTATTAAAAAATAAATCTTCTAATTATATAGCAAGATAAATAAATGTTTGTGTGTATGTATGTATTTTTATATGTACTCATACATGCCTGTAAGTATCTATTTATATTTGATGTATTTTTATTTATTTGTGTTTGAGTTTTTTTATTTGATTTCTGTTAAGAAAATGTTTCATTCATTTAAATAACAATATATTTTTTGAAATTATAAATGAATACTATAAAAGGTGAATGATTACGCATTAAAATAAAGTAATTAATTCATCCTTAATAAAAAAATACAAAAATTTTATATATTTTGTATTTTAATAAAATAAAAATTAGTAAGTAAGTAGCTAAGTTTGAATTCTATTTCAGTACTATTTTACAATTTTATAGAGAAAATATTTTAAAATTCACTAATTATAAAGAAATAGGTCTAGGCTTCTTATCATTAATTAAAAGAGCTATTCACTTTGTTGAAATATTTGAAGCTATATTGTAAACTTAAATAATATTTGAACAAAACTATTAAAAATTAGCTAGATACTCAAACATAGCTTTTTTGAGTAAGAATTTATTAAGTAGTCATTAAAAGTAGAAATATACATTTTCATCACTTTTCTATTATAGCATAGTACTGCCATTAGTATATTTTGATTCTCATATTCATACATATTCATGGACTAAGAATTTTAAGACGATGATGACTAAGAGCAACAGTCTCAGCAGGCAGAAAGCGGATCTAATCTTAATGATGCCTCTACAAATTAAGAAGATGAAACAAATGTAAATAACTAGCTAGAAATTAGTAAAGATAAAAAGTAAATGAAGCGAATATGCTTAATTCCAATTTAAAAAGAATGGAAATCAGAGAGATAAATCTTTTAAGCGTTTTGTATGCTCTAAATTGTAATTCTTTGCGTTTTTTGTGGTATCATTTTGGGTCACATGTATATTGCTACTTACTTGATTGATTAGAGTGCCTTGTAAGAAACTCAAGCTTCAATCCAAAATACACTTTCTAATTAAATTCAAACTGCTTAAAATTTATATATCGGTATCTTCAATCGAAATTTCGTCTCCCTTTCATCAATTACAAAAATATTCCTTACTTCTCTTCAATTAGACGATAGTTTTTATGATGAATCTTTTTCTGCATTTCCTCTAACTGGACCCAATAAATATATTTCTATTAATTAAGCTGTTCCTACTCAATCTCAGTATGATTAATATCTCAGTTAGTAATACTATTAAAAAAAATAAATTTCCTTAGACTATATATCCTATTTTTCGCTCTCAAACCCTAAAGATTGGACTGCTCTAAGTCCATTAGCCTAAAATTATTTAAAAGGAGCAGACATATTAAATTATTATCTTAAAAATTTAGTTTATTTTCAAGGGTCTCAAATAAGAATTTAGGTAAAGTCTGAAATCTATTCATTTATTTTCTTAATACTTAGTATGTAAATAAAATAGAAATAGTTTAATACATTTTAAACTCACATTTATTTTAGATTAGCTAAACAAATTTATTTTAAAATATTAATATTAAAATTTAGTAACTTTACTTGTCATTTGGTAATGATCTTCAAGTCTTTTATCCAGCAGGAGCATGTGCTAATTTGAGTTAAAAAAATGGCTAAACTATTGATATAACTTAAAGAAAATGGTATTTAGCTAGCTAAAATGCATTCAAAACTTCTAATTCAGCCACATATTAAGTTACTGGACCATACTAAGATTTAGTTACGAATATTCCTGTTGTTACTGTCTCTATGCCGATAGTGGCTAAAGATGGAAATATGATTGGTGTTATAGGTATTGATATTTTCTGTTATGAGTTAGATTCGGTACTCCCACCATAAAGTGAATTATATTAAAGCAGTAAATTTTATTTAGCTAATATATCTGATGGCTCAATATTAAATGATCCAGCTAAGATTTTAGCAAAAGATCCTTTCAACTCAGGATAATCTTTTTACTTTGTTTAAAATTCTTAATATACAAACATAACTAATTCAAATTGGTAATTTTTTTTTCCCTTATCATATTTTTTACTGTAGTATTTCTCCTCAACTCACTCCTGAGATCTGTTAAAGCACATCAAAATCATGATTTATTTATATATAAATCTGAAATTGATATTTTTTATATTTTGATTTAAATTATTTTAAATCTTAAAATTTAAAATAAAAAAAATAGGTAATACATTTCGAACTAAAATTATAGTGTAAGCTAATACTTTGAATTTATGGATGCAAATAATAATTAATAAATAGTCTACAGATAATTTGTTTCAAATAAAAATTTCAGCCCAAATTAGCTAGTTTTTTTTATAATCATCACAGACAGTGATGGTTTTGGAGAATATTATTCGATATAAAGCAATTTATAGTCTTCATTTTAAAAAAAATAATACTATCTTATAATTACTGAGTGTTCTGTAGTTGTCTTTTGTATTCTATTATCTGTTTATTTTGTTAAATCTATTGTAGCTCCCCTTTAAGAACTGGCTGACTGTACAAAGGAATTCACCAATCAAGAGAAAAAAAATAGCAATTCCTCAGAAATCAAAAAGAAAAAACAGTTTGAAGATATAAAATCAACTGATAAAGTCATAGATTCTTTGATTTAGTCATTTAAAAAACTGATAAAAGATTTAAGTGGTTTTAAAAAGGGAACAAGAAGAGAAAACCATTAATAAAGTGAAGATATAATTGAATACCCGAGGAGTGATTAAAGTGAAACAGGATTTTACAGATTCACTAGATTTTTATTTAACTATGAAGAATTTTAAGAGCGTTTAAATTATTATGTCGATTAGCTACAAAAGCTTTTGACAATAAAAAAAACAAAAGAGGAAGAATTATAAGAAACAGAATACTATGATTCAAGCTAAAATGAATCACAATATTTAAATTAAGAAAACCTTTTCTATAAAATCGAAGCTACTTTCTTCAATTTCATAGAAGTTGTTTTAGATAGGTTGCTTTGTTTGTTAAATGAGTAAATTCACAAAGGCCATCTTCCATATTTGGGTAAAGAAGATATTGACATGCTGAGATAAATAGAAATTTTTTGCAATTTAATTAATATCTGCAGTAAAAACCTCATTATCTATGACAAATTTAGGAGCTAATAATCAAGTTAAAATGGTGGTGATTATGATGATCAAGATAACGATCCTGTGTAAGAAGATGATATATCTAATATGCCTGATGAAAACCTCATTATTTATGATCGAAAATCCACTATCAAGAGATTTGATGAAGTTACTTTCAAGTTTAAAAGAATTGAGTAGCTAAATATTTAATTAGTTAAAAAAAAATTAGAAAAAAAAAACATTTAATTTTTAAACGAAATACTTCCAAAGTCAATTATCGATTGATCTAATTATTTCCTCATAAGTTAGTTAGTTAATTAATTAATTGACTGATTCATAGGATATTAAGACCATTAAATAGAAAACCAAATTAAATTTTCAACCAAAACTTATTTCAAATTCATAAATAAATAAATAGATAAATATATTAAATATTAAATAAATTAGTCAATTAGAAAATAATAGAATAGTAGAGATAACCTAGAATGAATATAAATAGATAGTTTATTTATTAACTAATAATTATGTATGCTCAAGTACATTAATAAATCATTTATCTTTATACTTAATATTCCATTTTAATTTAGTTATTGCTTTTAACAATTCATTTAAAAAATAAATTTATGATTGTAGAAAAAATTAGTTTATAACTTGTTTTCAGCAAAAAATAATTTATTTATTTTTAATTTTGTAATAAAAAGTTTAATGTCTAAATTGTAAACTGGTTTATGTTAAAACATTTATATAATACATTAACTACAAAATTCTTAATTCGTTTGTTTTAAAATAATTGCTTGATTTAAAATTGTAATTGAATACTGCATTTTTTAAGAATTTAAAAAGATGTATTAATGTGTTTTACTAATAGAATTATATATGCTAGAATGCTTTTTATAGTTAAAAAACGAAAGAAATTTTTTATAATATTGTGAATATTAAAAATCAAAGCATTAAGAAAATTATGAGAACAACAAGCAGTTATTTTCCATTGATAGACAAAAACAAATAGCTAAATAAAACTATTGCAGCAGAAGATTAGAATTTTAAAACAAGGCTTTCGTATAATGAAATTCCATTAACTACTTAAATTAGTAATGCGAAGCTTGTCAAGAAATAGTTAACCATGAGAGATAGCGCTTCAACTTAATAAATTGTAATTACTTAGCAAATAATTTATAATAGTTAAAAATAGAATATTTTCTTCAATTTGTTTAAACATATTTTTCAGCTGATTAAAATATTTTAGCTATTTCTTTTCACTAGCTCGCAAATTTTTTTTAATTATAGAACCCTAAGAATTTTATAAAAGACTTTTCTAACAAGCTGGAAAAGCATCAGTATGATATTGAGAAAAGAGATGAAATGATAAAAGAATTGGAATTAACTATTGAAAAACTAAGAATTGAGTATATAAATGAAAGATAAAATTCAGATGAAAAAAATAGATAAATAAAAGATTTAATAGAGAGTAATGAAAAACTTAACAACAGATATAAAAATAATCACATTAAGTATATTTCTATCTTACTTTCTATCTTCCTTTCTTACTTTAATCACTTTTTAGTTAGTATTATGATGATTTTTAATATTTTTTTATGTAATCTTTAAATTTTAAGGATGGAGGAACTAATAACAAAAGTACAATTTTATGAAAAAGAATTTTAGAAAATCAAAGATGATGAAACAAAAGCTAACGAATAAAAGAATTTAGAGCTAATTTAAACTAAAAAAATTGAAGATTTAGAGTAAAAAATTAAAGAGATGAGTAAAGAATTAAGCACTCATAAATCTTAGGTTACAGAAGCAGACAAGTAGAAAAATAATTAAATAAATGAATTAACTTCTAAGTTAAATGAATCTATCTAAAATGGGAGTAAACTAAAAGTATATACTTTTTTCATTTATTTAATTTATAAAAAGTTAATTCTTATTATTTTTATAATAGATCGAGTTAGAAAAGAAAACATCAGAGCTGTCAAAAGCATTGGAAACTTTAAAGGCATATGAAGAAGAAAAAAAATAGGTTGAAAATAATATTTAAAGCTTAAGACGTACCTCAACATTAAAATAGCAAGAATTGGAGAGTAAATTCAAAGAATAAGAAGTAATTTACATTTATTATTGAATTTCTAAAATTAATATGAATGTAATATAAAAGAATTTAGCCAAGGCTCTTTAGAGTTTGAAGGATGAAAATTCTAAATTGAAATAAACTATGGAAGAACAACAATAATCTAAAATTCTATAATAAAATGAAAACACTGAACTTAATTAACACAATAATTCATTAAAAGTAACTTAAAAAAATTTTTTTGAGTATATAAATATATATAACTCATTTTATTTTTATTAGGAACAAATAAATAAATTAAATGGTGAAAATAACAGCTTAAATAAATAAATTTAGGATTTTAAAACTTAAATTAGCTAGTTAGAATAATAAATCAATTAAAAAAACGATAAGCTTTAAAATATGCTCAAAGAACTTGAAAACACCAGAAACAAGTAATCATCTAACGATAAAAGCTAATAGGACCTCAAGCAAAATTTCAACGATCTTAAAAAGAAATTTGATGAAACTGAATAGAAAATTTCAATTATGACAGGATAATTATAAAATATTTAAAAATCTTCAAAAAAATTGGATGAAGCTGAGGTTAATTTTTATTCATTAAAGTTTTAACTTAAATTTCATTTAATGTTCAGGTTATTTATAAATATTTTTTTAAATATAAAAATAAAGAAAGAAATAATTAAAAGTTTAAAATGTAATTATTGTGAGCAGTTTATAAAAGAACCAATTACTATCATTCCATGTGGCCATTCATTTTGTTTTTCTTGTAAAAAAGCGTATGCTAAAGATTGCATAAAATGTGGACCAAAAGTAAAAGTAGAAGCTATGTATAGAAATGAGCTTCTTGATGATATTATTGCAATGGTAAAAATACTTTAAAATTTGCAAACATTCTTAAAGGTTTGATTTAAAATAAATAATTGATAAAAACCAAAACCTCTACTAAAAATAAATATTTATAATTTTAATTATTATCTCATAATAATATTCTATTTATATTTCAATAACTAATTAATTATTAATTAGTTGAACTTTAACCAAAAATACTCATTCTCGTTCTATGTTTTGTAAGTTCAAATATAATTATCTTAATGGTACAAAGTAATAGATCAACCTATTATAAATATGAAATCTAAATTTTTATTAAATCAAAATATTTTTAATTTTAATCAAATTTTAATTGTCAGTTTTAATGAAAAATCAAATTGATTTTAAAATATTTAAAATTAGAATTTTTTAGAAAATAAATAAATATTACATCAAAATATTCATACAGTTATAAAATCATCTCCTTCAATCAATATGCTAAATATAATAAAATCAATATGTTTTTGTCAAAAAATTTGAAGACATTAATTCAAATTAAAATTGGATTAAATTAAACATCTTTAAAAATAGATTTTAATTCTATGATATGATATTCATTTATCAGAAATATTCATAAAGTATCAAAAATACTCTAGATAAATTAAATTATTTATTTTAAATAAAATAGAAAATGAAATCAACATTTTTATCATATAAATGTGTTTTTAATGTAAAATATAAAAACTGAAAATTAATTTTAAAGTAAATTAAATATGGGTTATAATTAAACTTTTTTAAAAATAGAATTAAATTCTTATAAATAAATATTCATTTTAAATCTTCATAAATATTTATTAAGATATCACCTAATTCTATTCATATAATTTATTAATTTAAGTCTTTGAGATAAAATAGAAAGCTAATCTTAAATGATTATAATAATAATCTATTCTAAAAGAAATGCTAATTAAATTATCAGCTTTTTAAAATTGATATTTATCAAAATTATAATGAACTTATTCTTAAAAAATGGATTTGACTCGTGAAAATGTTGAGGGTTAATATATATCTCTGCAATTTACTTTATTTAGGATTACTTATTAATTTTAGGACTAATCCTTTGTAATTTTATATCTATGGAAATATGTGTGTGTATGTAAGTATGTATGCAGGTAGGTAGGATTGGTATGCAGATTTATTAAAAATTTGAATTTCATAAAAATTATTAAAAAATTGAATTCCAATCATTTAATAAATTAATTTAATACACAGATAATTCAAAAAAAAAAAAATTGATATTGTTTTTAATCAAAAATTAAAAAAATATTGTCATTAACTGTAAATATTTTAATTGTAAAAATTTCTTGTTCAATTTTTCAACCGACTATACAAAAGAACAATAAATTAATAAAAGCTAGATAATTAATTAGGGTAAAAAGCAATAAAAATTTGATATACTTTGCAATCAAAACATGATAGAAACATCTACCCAACCTAGTGATTATGGGTTCTTTAGAAATTTAGGTCAGATTAGACAAGCATTAATGGAAATTAAAAATTAGATTGGCAGTTAATAGTAGCAGTAAAATGTTACAAAATATCAACAATAGTAGTAGCAATTATAACAGCAGTCACAATAAATTTTAGTTTAGCCCTAATCAGATTTTAAGAACTTAGATTATATGAATAAAAGAGCTAGGAGTGTAGGGTAGGGTTCTAAAAGATAGTTTGTAAATGGTCCTATTAGTCCTTATCAAAGCTAATTCGATTAATATAATTAAGAGAATGAGAGATTTTAACAATAATTCTAAGTTAAAAGATAAAATTTTTTTCAAGATTAGATCAATCCTTAATTTTACAACTAGCAGGCTCATCAAATTGACTTTGACCCTAGCTATAGCATGATACTAGAGCACGATAATTCTTTAGATTACTATAATTATATGCAGTATGGAAGGAGTGCCCCTTCAGCTAGCCAAAGATATCACTTATTTTCTAATCACAGCCCTGTACCTAGAGACAAATCGTTTGTGAATAATAATATTTTTTTATAGAATCCTGATACAAAATTATCATAGGGCAATTTGAATGCAACTAAATAACTTAACAATTCTACCATAAATGGGATTAATAAGAATTTTATAAATGGGTCTGCTATTTATGATAGCCATCATAGCATCAAACTAAGCAACTCGTTCGGGAATTAAGTAAAACAATTGTAAGATGTTACCATGGATTTTGCAGGAGACGACATAATAGAACTCAATTCATATAATAATGGTCTTCATCATGATGCTAATATATCTTAAAATTCAATGATAGTAAGCAAGAGCTTTAATGATAACATTTAGTAAGCGTAGGGAGTAAGTTAGAATTCTCAAAAGAGCTCAAAAGAAGAAGTTCTTTCTTCTTCAATTATTTAAAGCAAAAAGCAAGAGGTTTCAGAATCATCGTAGCCATAACAGTAACAACCATAATAATAATAATAATAGAATTAATCTTAATAATAACAACAAGAAAAAGCATAAGAGTAAATATTAACTGTTTCATAATAGCAATAGCAACAACAGTTACTAAAGGAGTAATAGCCTCTTACAATAGCTGAAAGGTTAGAAATAAAATTTCTAAAATAAACAATAGACTAATTCAGTGAGGACAATTAAATAATATACAATAACTTCATGGATAGTCTCAAAGTAATTGAAGCATTGAAGAAAAAAATTTAAGAGTAAGATATTGTTATAAAATATTCTTATGATAAATTAAAAGCAGAATATATTAAGATCAATCATTCATACAAAACACAGCAAGTAAAGTTTATTTTTTATTCAATTATTTTTGTGTTTAGTTTGAGTTTTTTTAAGATTCAAATGCTCATCTTTTTACTAATTAAATAGGAATAAAATAAAAACCTTGAAAAGATGGTGAAAATTTGGAAAAGCAAATTTGAAAAATTGAAAGAAAGCATCAAAAAAGGAATTGAAGAAGAATTATAACATGTTAATGAGAATTAAAATATAATTTAGTAGCTTACAGTTGAAAATAGTTAATTAAGAGAATTATTAAATATATCTTATAGTGATGATTTAATCAAAAAGGTTGAGTTAAAATTAGATGAAGTTGAAAGCGATTTCTTTAATAACCACTGTTAAAAAAATAAACCTCCTTCAGATGTTGAAATTAAATATATGGCCTCAAATAATAAACTCAATAAGGAATTCAAGAAATTTGTTTCAATTGAAAAATCTTTCTAGCCTGATAATTACTTTGCTTCTAGTACATATTTTTAAATTAAAAATGTTTTCATCTTTTTTAACGTTTTTTAACAATAAAGAAAAAAAAGGTGGCCTTATTGGATTCTAAAATAGCATTTAAAAGCAGGGAACTGAAACTAAGGATAAAATTCAAGAACAAAAAGCTTTGAACTCGGCCTAACTTATTTATCGAACTAAAAGCGACTATTTGCAAGATGATTAAGATGATGATGATGACGATGAACAAGATTATTCTCCACCTTTTTCTAATACTATTTAATAATCTATTGAGTCAAAGCAAAATACTAATAACTAAGATCAGAAGTAAAGTATAGCTAGTGAAAAAATACCTCAAAGTATTTCAGAAAATAGTGATTCTAATAAGGGGGCATAATTACAATCTTCATAATAATCAAGTCAATAATCTTAAAATTAAAATTCAAACAAAAATGGTCAGGTAGGCTTGAGTATGAAGGACAAGCTTTCCCTATAAGAGAGCAGTAATAAGCTATAAAGTATCATGAAGTAAAGAGAAATTCAAGCATAGCTGGAATCAAAGTAAAGAGAAATGTAGACTTATCTTGAATCAAAGCAAACTGAAATGTTAAATTTTGTTGATTAATAATAATAAGAAAAAGTAAAACAATAGCAATTAAATTTACTGAGTGGATTTACTGAAAATGACGAAAACTTTGATGAAGAAGAGGAAGAAGAAGGATTAGAAGAATAAAAATAGCAAATTAACAATTCAACGGAAAATAAGTAATAAGCTGAGTCATCATCGAAAATAGAAAGTGAAAAACTTCAAAAGTAGAAAGGAAATAAACCTGATAGCTTAGTTATTGAAAGTGATAATTCACCTGAATAATACTCCTTAGAAGTAAACTAATAGGCTGATTATACTTAAAAAGCAAAAGACCTAGGAGCATAACCCATAAAAAAAAATACTGCTGTCACTAATTTATTTAACAACACAATAAATAATGAAACAAAATTAGTAAATTAAAATGCAAACAATGAAGATGAAAATCATGAGGACGATGATGATGATGAAGATTATGAAAACGAATCCTTGGAGGATTGCTATGGATTGTCTAAGCAAATTCCACCTTAAAAGGAAGTAATCGACTTTTCTGACCGTGCTAGAGCCAAGGAATTACTTCTTTAATAAAGCAAATAGCTTTCTTAACAAATGCAAAATCCTAAATTTTTCAAATCAAACAGCTCAGATAAAACAAGTCCTATTTCAAACCAAATACAACAGCAGGAACCAGATTTAACACCTCAGCAAAAGTAAAGACAAGAATTTATAAAGATGATGGAAATGTCCAAAAATACTATTTAACAAAACTTATAAAGCAACAAACATAATATAAAAAATAATTAAAAATAAGAAAAATTTATAGAATCCATCAAAGATAAATAAGACGCCTAGTCAAATGAAGAAAGTAAAAGCAACAAAATTGAAAGTCTTGCAGATAGTAATAAGGATTCTAAAAATCTATTAATTAAAGAAAGTAATTCATCAGCTACTATTTCTGTTTCTGCTGGTGATGATGATAATGATGTGGATGACGAAGATAACCAAAATAATATTCCAGAAGAGAAATTTAACATAGAATATAATGATTAAGATCAAGACGATGAAGAAGAAGACGATGATGACTAATTAGAGGAAAATACTTATTTCAATAAAAATATAATTTAAAATAAAGATTAAGAATAAAAAATAACAATCAGTCCTAATGAAATTGAGGAAGACGAGGATGATGAAGAAGAAGGAGATTCTGGATTATAAAATGAAGGTGAATAAAACTATGATTTTGACAATCTAGAATCACTGAAAAAACAACCTTATTTTAAAAATAAGAATAAAAGATATGCAAATTGATTTAATAATTAAATTCCATGTAAATAGCTTACTAATTCATTAAATAAAATATAATATAATTCAATCTATTAATATTGATTGATGCTTGTTGTCCTTCAACAATTTCACAAAATTAATAATTAATTTTGTATAAAAATAACTTCAATTAAAAAAAAAATAAATATATTTGTTTCAAATCTATCTCTATTATTAACCTGTAATTACTTTTTTATTTAAAAGTTAAAACCTTTCACGCTTAAAAATTTCTAAAAATTCATTGGCTAATTTTGATAAGATATTTTTGCATTTTATTTAAATTTATTTTTAGATATTGTTCAAACAATCAAATCTAATTTTTACGCAAAATTACAAAAAAATAATTTGTTATAGATAATTAATATTATAGATAACTACTTGCATTCCTTGACTTGTTTGATAACTCTTAAATCTATTTGAGAAATTCAAAAATAATGCTATTTATCTTTATTAGAATTGATTCTTTAGTTTTTATAAGATATTAATTAGCTTCATTTAACAAAATCTACTGAATAAAAAATTGCAAAATAAATATCAATTTTTTAGAAAAAAATTAATAAGTTTATTGTATCAAAAATTTTAAACCAGTCTTTAAATAAAATTTATATCAAAGTATAAGTCTATCTATTAGCATAAATTATGAGTTATTATCAAAGTTAATATAATTAGTTCGGTGCCCAATCAAATTAGTATGGAAGCTAATATGTTAGTAAGCAAAATTATATAGAATTAATTAGGTTTTATTTAATTCACCTATTTTTCGTAGGTTAATACTAAGTGAGAGACCCATTTCAATCATAATATAACAATGCATAAGCTCAAGCAGGTGGATAGAATGGGTTTTAGGTTAATTTTTCGGATTCTGAGGCTGAAGAATAAGAAGACAATATTTATAGAAATAAAATGGTAGTTAATAAGGTGAATTCAAACCAGAGAAATACTTAAAATGTAATTCATGAAAACCAATAGCAAAGCGGCAAGAAATATGATAATATTTATGTATCAGGTAAAAACCAAGAGCTTTACAAAAATAGGGATATTGATTAAGGTTAAGAAGATGAATTCTTTTAAGATTCTAATTAAAAGCCTTTTTATGGAGCAAGTTTCGATTTTTAAGGCTAAAGTGCTACAGTTTATCAAGTAAATAAAATAATAATTATTCCTTATTACTTAAAACATGTGTTAATCATCTGTAAAACACTCAGCAAAACTATAATTTTGATTAGTTTAATGAATCATAAAATTTACTTATTTATAATTTAAATAGAGAAAAGACTAAGTTCCAGAAAAGCCAATTTAGCTCATAGCTTACGATGCTAATTAGGATAAGTTTTTTTTAAATTAGGAAGCACTTTCTATAATCAAGCTATATGATGATCCTATAAGTTTTGTTTCAGTAGCTGGTAAATATCGTACAGGAAAGTCTTTTATTTTGAATAAGCTGCTAAATATTAAAGGAAAAGGGGTAAATAATAATAAGTTTCATTCAGTAAAAATATTTTAAAACTTTTTTTTTTTGTTAGTTTAAAGTTGATGCTTCTACATAGAGCTGCACTTAAGGTATATGGATGTGGACTAAACCAGTGCCTTAGGATAATAAGTAAATTTTCTTTATTGACACAGAAGGAAATAAAAGTGTAGAAGGAAATAAGAAACATGATGCAAAGATATTTTCTTTAGCTTTATTGATATCAAGCTTATTTGTCTATAATAGTGTAGGTGCTATTGATGACAAATCAATATAAGAATTATAGCTAACTACATAAATCTCTCGTAACATATAAGTAACTAATAATGTTTCATAAAATGACAAATTGATAAGCTAATATACACCCAAATTTATTTGGTTATTAAGAGATTTCGTCCTTGAAGTTGTTGATTCAAATGGACAATAAATATCTCCTAATCAGTATCTCCATAATTGCTTGACTGACTAAGTAAGCATTTTTATATATAACCAAGCTTGACTAAATAAATTATTATTCATAGACATCCATTTAGAAGCAAAGCCCAATCAGCAAAAGAGTTAGAGAAGCCTTGTTGCAATTTTTCCGTTAAAGAGAGTGTTTTACAATGGTTAGACCTGCTACTTCAGAAGAAGATCTTAAGAATTTAGATGGCCTTCCTTTAGAGAGATTGAGACCATAATTTCAAAGAGAATTAAATGCATTAAGAACAAAAATATTTTAAATGGCAGATCCAAAAATGATGGAAGGAAATATATTAAAGCCAGCAATATTTGTAGAACTAATTAAGAAGTATGTTGACTAGATCAATGAAAAAGATGGAGTTCCTGATATAAAATCTGCATGGGACAACATCTTAGAAGGAGAAGCTTAGGTTAGTTATGAAAAAGCGATTCAAGCATATCAAGAAGTTAGAATTTATTAGAATTATATATGAAAATATTTAAATTGTAATTATGAAAATAAATAGATGAAAATAAAACTTTTTGGTTCTGATGAAAAAACCTTTACATAAAAGCAAATAGAAGAAAACATTAAGAAACTCAGGTAGTTTGCTATTAAAATTTTTGAAGAAGGCATTTCTGTAAAATAGTAAAATGAATATTACACAGATTATAAACAGAAGCTTGAATTGTTAATATAAAACTAAGAGAAAATGATAGAATAAGAAAATAATGCCTTTGCTGATACGTATTCAATTATTTTATTCAATTTGAAATGTTTTTTAGTAAAATTGGTTTAAAATAAATATTAATAGAGGAAATTAGGAGATTTTGATAGAAATGCAAAACGATTTAAATGCTCAGCACTTTGATTTAGAAAATATAGAAGAATTTGCTCAAAAAGTTAAAGAGTAATTAATTAATTTTAATTAGTGGATCAGCCATATAATTAACTTAAGCATAATTTTATAAAATTTTATCTCAATTTTTTTTTCTTTTCAAAAGGTGGATTTTAAAGTACAACTAAGAAGGAAAAGGATCAAACAAGATGGAGATCTTGTCATAATATTTCCCAGATATTTTACACGAGTAATTGCTGAGATTAGCTACTGGAAACAATCATGCTTAAGAAATTGAAGAATTGTAGGCTTAAATTTAGACATTAAAGCAGTAGCTAGCTGATACAAAGAAAAATGCAGAGCTCTAAAAAACAAATGTAAATAATTTTTAACATTATAAAAATGATTTTAAACTAAATTAATAAATAGGCTGTTGCAGAGTACAAAAAGCAGGTAGAGACTCTAAAATCATAAATAGCTAATTACGAATAAGCAGAAAAAGATAACAAGTCTTTAATGGATGTGCTGTAAATAATAACAAAAACAAATATTTTATTTAAAATTTTATATTTTTATTAGAAAAAAGAAAGCAAACAATGCAACAGAAGAAAATTAAAAACTTGAGTAATAGCTCTAAGCTAAAGAAGCTGAGCTAATGAAGATTTAAATCTAACTTAAAGTAAATTGTTTGCTTAAATTGTATCAGGAATATAAACTAATTTTGTTAATATTAAAAGGAAGCCTAGCTTGCAGCAAAGAAAAATAAATCAAAGTGTGGCTGTTTCTGAGAAAAAGAAACAAATAACCAAAGTTATTTAATTTTTTATAGAGTAAATAAATAAAAAATTAAAATATTAAAGCTGCTGTTCAGTTAGTTAGCTTAATCTACATTAAATAATAAAAAAGTAATCTAAGTATGTTAAATAAAGGTAAAGATTTTACAAAATCAAATCTATTAATTATTTATTTATAAATTAATTTTAAGTAAAAAATATTATACGTAATATGTATTTATTTATTTATATATCTATCTATCATTCATGTATGTTTTCCAAATGATAACTTTAAGTATTAGCAATTAGTTCATTTATTTATTTATTAATTTCTAAATTCACATATCATAATTAGTTATTAGCAAAAATATATTTCTCTTTTATACATTAATTAACCTCATTATCACACATAATTTTCTATGGCTACATCACTTCTTTCCTTCTAATAAAGCTTGCAATTCTTCCTTTAGCTTGGTATTATTTTATTTAATTTTTTCTGTTTCAACTCTATGTATTTCATTTTCATTGTTTAATTTCTCATTTTCGTTCTTTTTAGTGAAAGATATTTTTTCTTCAAGCTCATCCACTGCTTTACTAAGTTCTTCACACTCCCTTTCTAATTACATTATTTGAGTTCTCATGTCAGTTTTTTTCTTTTTATTAGTTTTATATGTTTAAATTAGTTAATTTATTTATTTTTTTTAATAGATAATAAAAAACTAATTTTAAAAAGCAATTTTAATTACTTATTCAGAATCAATCATTTTTCTCATGCCATAAGCTATTGAAGATTCGTATAATGTTTTATAAGCTTCTAATTAATTTTTAAATTCATCTCTTACTCTGACTAGCAATAAACCTCTTTATCTGCAATCTATAGTAATTTATCTAATTAATTCATCAAAGCATTATTCATACAGTTCTTCTCTAATTGGACATATACCTGTTATTTTAGCAAAATATTGTTGAGAATTAACTACAAATGTAATATAATATGTTTTAATTTAACATAAATTATATTTATTTCTTTAAATGCTAAATATTAACCTGTTTCTCTAGCTTATCTTTATTGCAATTTACGATCAAGATCTTCTTAAAGCTAAATAACTTCTGTTCTTGTTGCAGGTGTTGAAAGGACAGTTTGAATCCATAATTATCCGTTTTCTAATGTATATTCTTTTGGAGGTAAGATCTATGATAATATATCTTCTGTTCTGTGTGTTTCCTTTTTCTCTTACATTTAAGTCTAGTTAATCATCTAAGATTGATTAATATTAGCACCAGGAGGTCCAGTCTAAGAAGGCTTCTTTTTAGTATCCTTTTTTTTCCCTGCAACAGAAACTAAAACTGGTGTTGAATATTTGACTAAGCTATTATTTGCTGGAATCATTTCTATATTATTACTACCTTAAAATTTCGTATATTATCTAATTGAAATCTATTCCTTATTCTAATAATAAAGCAAAATAAATTTTCTTTTTGATTGATTGTGTATAACTTTTAAATAATATACAAATTATATTGATCAACCTAAATAGATTTAAAAGTTACCTTTATTTATTATTAATATTAACACTTTTTTAACTAGTTAATATTTTAATTATTTATTCAAAATTAATTAACAGAAAATTTCAAAATGTGTTAATATCAATTAAAATCATTCTTGATTTGAAGTTAGTTTTATTCATTTTATTGAGATTGAATAAACAAATTCATTAGGTTAAATACCTTACCTTTAAAATATATTTGCTTGCTATTTTCAAAAATGGCTAATATTAAAATAATTCTTGCAGTTTATTTTTTACAATTTTACTAAAAAATTATTTATTTAAATAAACAAAATTCATTAATAAGAATTATTTTTTAAAACAACTTAGGTTGGGAATAATTTGCTTCACACAAAATTTTACAACTAAATTCTATCAGAAATATGATTAAGTTTATATTTTTATTAACATTTTTGTTAAATTAAATAATTAATTGATTCTAATACAAAAAATGTTAGACTTTTAAATATATTATTAAATGTTAGTAAATCTATCTATTTGTTAATTCAATGACCTATTTTTAGTTAAATAAAATTATAATTATATATAGACATTTAAAACCAAATATTGTATAAGGATAGGAATTTTTCTATACTAAAAATAATTTAAAATGTCTATTATATGCTAATTATTATTTTTATGAAATTAAAATAATACTGGTTTTGATTGATTATAACTTATTTAATTTAATAATTTTATCAATTTTTTATAAAATAAAAATGGAAATAGGAAAACACTGTGCAATAAAGGACTGCAACTAATTAGATTTTTTACCTTTTTAATGCTCTGAATGCAACAAAAATTTTTGTTAAAATCATAGATACTAATAAGATCATAATTGCGAAAAATTACATGCTTAAAAAAAGGAAATTGATATTCATAATGTTCATAAAGCACCAAAATGCCCTGTTAAAGGATGTAAAAATGTGCTTTCTATAGTTAATGAATTTACCTGTGAAATTTGTAATACAAAGGTTTGCTTGACTCATAGATACGAAGATGCACACGAATGTAAAAACTCCAATAAAAATAAAGATACAAAGAAAGCTTAAATTATTTAGTAAAAACCTGCAGTAGAAATATAAACTAAGCAAGAAAAACCTAAAAAAACATCTTTCTTTATGTGCTGCTTTAGTGGAAAACCTAAAGTAGATAAGAAATAAAAACAAAAATAAAATAATAACAATCAAGCCCAGATTATTTAACCATAAAAATAAGCATAAAAATGAATTTATGGTTCTCAATAAATTAACTTATTAAGCAAAAGATACTTCTATATTAAAAAAAAGAGAAATTAATTATCTTCTTTATAAAAATCCGAATATGAGAGGATAAATTATATCTGCTGATTATTAAACTGAATAGATAAATATAATATCGATTTATAAGTAGGAAAAATGATAAATTTAGCTAGCAATTAATTAATAAATATTTTAAAATGATCTTTCCAAACAACTCATAAAAAAATTTTGTATATTTTATTTAATGTAAAAAAATCCATATTTTTAGTTTTATTAATATAAAATAATTATTTATAAATTATATCAATAATAAATACCTTTTGTTGATTGTAAATTAGTAAAGTGATAAACTTTGTTAATTAAAAAACATCTGAATTTAATGTATTTTTTAAATATATTTTAAAATTTATTTTAATATTTCATTTAGATTTTTATCCCAGAAGTTAATAAAATTATGTAAATTTTCTTTAATAACTTTTTTAAAATTTAAAAAGATTACCCTCTTTCGTATTACACATGAAAACTATTTAGGACATATAATATATTTTAGCTTTCATTATTCTTTTTAAATATTTTTATTTAATCTTCAGTAAAAATATTTTATTCTTATTTCTAAAATTCATTTAGCTTTTTAAGTTTTAAACAACAGAATTTGTTTTTAATTTGTAGAAGGTTGACTTGACAAAAATATCATTCAGAAGATTTAAAATTTCACAATTTTAGTTTTATATCATAGTAATTAAAATATTTTTTGGCTTTTAGATAAGATTAAACAATAACTTAACTAATTTTAAATGGGTATATTTGATACAAATAATTTAAGGCTAAAGCTCACAAAAAAATAATTTTATTAATTTAAACTCATTTTAATTATTCCACATTAAATAAAGTTGACTCTGGATTTATTTTATGCTTTTTTAGAAGATCCAGTAATTTCTTTTTATGGTCTTCTAATTCATTAATTCTTTTATTTAAGTGTGTATTGATTTCAAACATTTCATCATATTTTTTGTTTGAAAGTTCCTTTTTTTAGTTAAATTATTCAATAAATTATTTAAAATAGTAAAATATTTGCTAATAAAAATACCTATTTAATTTCAGTTATGTGTTCTTCAAGTTGTAGATTTTCTATTTAAATATTTTGCTTTTAGGTTTGTAATTCTTTTATTTAGTTTAAAAGCTCTGATCGATAATCCATTACCTTTAAGATTAATATGAATAAATAAATAGTGTTTTTTTTTAAGTAATAAATAAAAATAAAGAAACATACTTCCATAATAATCTCTTCCTTTTGATGTATAACACCCTTAAGATCTTTTACTTTGTTTTTTTCTCTTCCTAACATATCAACTAGTTTTGCTACCTAAGCTTCAATCTCTTTCTTTTCTAATTAAACCTTTGATCTCATTTAAGATTCTGTCCTTAATTAAGTTTAATTCGATTAAAAAATATATTTAAAATAAAAAAATAAATTTTAGTTTACTTAAAAAGTATTGAATAAGTATCTATATCTTTTTTAACTTTTTGGAATTCGTCTTGTAGTGTATACTAAATAGCCTCTAACTCTTTCAGCTTTGGAAGAAAAACTTTATTTACTTGTTTAAGCTCTTCCTCTGTTTCTTTTAATTTATCTCTTAAGTTTTACAATTGGCTCAAACTACCTTAGGTATTTTTTTTTAGTTCTTCTATTTCTCTTTCTTTTCTTGCCACGATCATCTATGTATTTATTATAAATTAGACTTTAAGAAAAATGATTATTGTTTAATAGCTTTTACCTGCAATTCCTCAATGTTATCTTTTAGTTTTTTGACCTCGTTGGCATCCTAAGTTCTACGTTTATCAAAAAAATTATATATATAAATGAATTTTTTTAAAACATTTTAATAAAAACAATACCTGATATTTGATTGTATTTCATAATATTTTTCCTGTAAAGCCTCATTATTTTTAGTGAGGGTTTCTATCTTTCCTCTTAAAGATCTTACAATAACTTGGTTTTAGTTTACATCTACAAACCTATCAGCCTCTTCATTAAGTTTGGCATAATCTCTCAAATTATCTATCATCTCATCAAAATTTTCTGTAAATATTTTCAACATAACTGTTAGTTTAGCAGTGCTTGGCTCTTCTTGATTTAAATTTTTTTTATTTTAGCCATACTAATATGTTTAGTTTTGATTTTAAGTTGTTGTTTATATGGTCTACAAAATCTAAAAAGGACCTTCCATTTTAAAATTAATTTCTTTAAATTCTGGCTTTGAAGGGATGTAGTTATACTTTTCATTCTAAAATTTGATCCAATCTATAATATATTTTATTTAAGCATGTACATATTCATCCATAGTCATATTCATATCCCTCCATAAAACCTATTTGAAATTAGTTGTTAAAATATCTGTTAAATATTATTCTTTTACAAATTAACAAAGTTAAAATTAGTTTATTGTTGAAATTTTAAGCTATTCTTACAAGTTTTCTGTACAAGAGAGACCTTATAATTTAAGAAACTAAGCCATCTTTAATGTTAATCATTCTAAATACAACTTCAAAATAGTTAGTACCTTTTAAAAAGAAATTATTTAAAATAAAATTTTACATTTTTCAATCTAAACTTAATTTACTTTAATTTAAGGAGTTTCTAACGCTTTCAATTTCATTTTCAATCGAAAACTACATTTTTTCCCATGATAAATCAGCTTTGACATCTTTTTTTTGTGGGTTAAAATTTATTTTAATAACTCCCAATAAATCAATTAACTCCTGCTTCATTATATCCAAAAATTTCTCACAATATCTCTTTAATTCTAAATGCTTATCTTCTCCATCTCCTTTATTATTAGCTTGACTATTGAAATTCTTGATATAGTTTAGCTTTTTTGAATTAATAAAATTTATTACGAAATTAATAAACTTGAAAATCTTATAAATAAAATAATTTTATACGTTGAATTACCTATCCACTCATCATACTGCCAATCTAATCAAATGTTTTTTTCATTTTGTCCATATTATCTAATACATTTTTTTTCTCCTACATTCTACAAATATGTTTGTAAATATGAATTTAAATCATCATGGACTAAATAAAATGTACTGCTATCTAGATTATGAAAAGTTTGAAACTAAAGACTTCATAACTTATGTGTTATATTTTTATTCTGATTACATTTTAACCTTCCTATTTCGTCAGCTATTATATTTCTTTAATACTATTTATTATTAAACTGAAATTGTAATTATTTGTTTTATATTAATATCTTTTAGAGAATCCAAGCCAACCATCAAAAATTTATAATTTTTATCTCATAAAAATACAAAATTTGAGGATAAAAGCACTATAAAAGTAAAAAGACTCTAATGAATTTCTAATTTTTAAACGTTTAACCAAAGAATTAACAAATAAAGAAATGAATGCATTTTTATTTTAAATTAATTGTAAATATATTAATTTCAATTTTAAAATAATAAATTTATTGAATGTTTATACTTTTTGATAAATATTTTATAATTTAAAATTAATTTTATCTTTTCATATGATTTTTTAAAAGACTAATCATTTTAAGTTAACTATGCATTTAAACATCAAATTGAATATTAATTAATTTAACTCTTAAGAGATTTTGCACTCTATATTAAATTTATGAATAATTGAATAAGAAAATATATTAAATTGAAGAATATATCAGATACTCTAAACTTTATCATCGAATATTTTCTTAAGTTTACTTATTTTTTATTCAATTTATATTGTAAAATCTTTTAAAAGTTAAAGGCACTCAAAAGAAATAATTTAAATCTTTAAAATTTTTCATAAATTTCGAAGCCTAAATTGAATAAATAAATAAATAAATAAACAAACCAAAGAAAATATATTTTGTTGAATAAAATTTTGGATGTAACTAACTGATAAAATTTAATTATTTAAATGCACTAAACTGATTTTATTCAATAATTTAAAATTTTTAATAAATTTAGTATTAAATTGATAAATAAATAAGTAAGTTAAATAAAAATATATTTAATTTTAGAATACAGCAGATATAGTAAACTAAGTAATTTAAACTTATTAAAAGATATATTTTGCATTCCGATTTGAATAAATAAAATGAGTGTAAGAAAGATTTTTTTAAATTAAAGAAAATATTTATTTAATAAATTAATTAACATAATTCATAAATTACTTTATTAATTATTTGAACTAAAATATTATTTGCTTTCGTCTATCATAATAGAAGTATTTACTTATTAGCTATTAAGTTTAAATAGTTTTTGACTTTTGTTTATTGTTGAGATTGATTTTATTTAGGTACATCTTAAATCTTTAGGCTAAAAAATGTCATTAAGATCATCTAATTTACTTATAGATTCTTCATATTGCTCATTAAATTCTGAAGGCTAACTTACTTTATCTTTGGCTTAAATATTTTATAAAGTTATAACAGGATTTTAACCTATTTAATTTTGGAAGGCTTATTAATTGATTTAATTTTTTACGTTTGGATCAAGCATTTTCAAAATCTTTCTATCAATTATTGATCTAGCTTTCTTTCTTATTATATTGAAATATGATTTTTTAACACTATCGAAAGATTGTTTTCTGTCGATTTCTTATTGAGGAGATTAAATTTCTTTTAAATTTTTTTTAACAAATTTTGATTTAATCTCTTCTTTTTGATTATAATCATCTATGATAAGAACTGGTTTTGGAAGATATTCAAATAATTTTATTTAATCCTCATTTAACAGAAGTTACTTTAGCTTGTCAACCTCAATTAATTTTTTAATAATATTTAATAAATCTAAGTGATCAAAAATTTTATTCGATGCATAGTTTATTAAATTAGATTCAGTAGTTTTACAACAACTCCAACATCTCCATAGATTCCATAAATATTTTAGAAAGTTAAATTTGATTGTTTTCATTTCAGTCTATTCATCTTCACCTTCACCTTGGTCGTCTTGTTGAACATTTGTGCTTACATTATTAAAAAATGTTTATCCATTTTAATTATTTTAATCTTTTTTGAAATTAGGAGTGACTGTATTATTATCTTAATTATTAGGAGCTGTCATTTTATCATTTTTTTAGCAAATAATTTAAGATTCATTATTTGTTTGAATGAAATTTTTGATAGCATCACCTTATTTCCTATCTCTAATTTGCTAATCTTTATTAGATTTCTTTTTTATATCAAATACCTCATTTAAAAGCTTGTGATTTAAGTCATCTTGTGAAAAACGCCTTAAAGTTAAATATCCTAGCATCAAAAGGAAATTGTAAAATCCTCCAACTTAAGAAAATGCACTACCAAGTTTCATGTAATTCCTCTGATAAATATTTTCTTTATTTTTTTCATACGCAACTGTAAAATCAAATAAAAGATTCGAGGTACTAGGTAGAACTATTTCTCTATCAGATGAATAAGATGTAGTTTGAACAATTTAGCTACTAGAAGTAATTCTGGAATAGTCGCTTACTATTTTGGAATTTATTAGCGATAAGAATATATCCTTTTCCAAATTTGGTCCTGTTGACCAAAATAAATTCTTTCCAGTTGATTGAAAAGGCTTTTTTCTATCTTTAATATTAATAAATGTATCTGAAATATAAACTGCTAGAGTAGCTCTTGACAGCATTGAATCAATTACTGTTTAATTTTTACAGTTTGTGCCTTAACATTTAGAAAACTAAAATTCGATTGAAGCGTATAAGTTTGCTGAAAATTCTCCTTATATGTAAGGAGGATTATTTTCTAAAGAAAGGCAAAACATTTCTTAAAATGGGAGATGCATAAAATATTATTTAGATTCCTCAATTTAAAAATGTTTTTCACTACAGCGCTCCACTTAAATTTCAAATTTATAGGAAGAAGAGTCTTTGTTAGTTCCTGAACTATCAGTTTCATTCCTATTAATTACATTTTGGAATGCTTTAACTGTGTATATGCCTTCTCCGTAGTAATGTTAATAGTTCTAATCTTATAATCCTAGAGCTATTATAAAGTTTCGAGGTGTTACATAGAAAGCTTCTTACTAATAAACATAGTTAGTTTGCTGAATTACTGTAGGATTTTCTTGATAAACAAGTTCATAGACAATATAATATGATTAATAAACTATTAAGCCCCAAATAATTAAAGTAGTAAGCCCTCCTAATTTTGTTTTATGACATGATCTCTTTTTATATCTTATTCCTACTCCCTATCCAAAAAGATCTAATGTTTCTATTTATTACATGATATTTTTAATTAATGAAAGCATCTTATTTTTTTTTTTTATTTAGATTAATTATTAACCATATAATAATTACTTTTATTTTATATATGCTCACTGGATATAAATTATTATGATAACCCTTACTTTTAAGGTATATCTAGTCTTAGAGGTATTATAGTTTTTAGTTAGTTAAACCAGCTTCAAATTACTACATGGACAAAAAGGGAGGATTTTTAGTCAGTAAGTCTGTACTATATTTTATATTACTATATTTTAATCCTAATTTAGCATTTTATTTGTGTTATTATAAATAATTCTATTGCAAATAATAAATAAATTCAATATTGCGATATTTCTTTCAAACAAATTTTGTATTTTTTGCTTTTATCCAAATAGAATATTTTTAAATTTTATTAAAATTTGATATTTTTGTGCATATCATATTTAATTTTGTCAAATTCGCTAAACTAAATTCTATTTGAAGTCTGTAACAAAATTAAAAAACTTGTTTTAAAACTATATTTTAAAATAAAATGTGTATATTTAAGTAGATAACTTATTTATTTAAACTAAATTTATAATTATAAAATATCACTTTATATTTTATATTTACAAAATGAATCAAAAAAAAAAATATTACAATAAAGATAAAATTTTACTCAATATATTTATATTCTATCACTTGATAGATACAAATAAAATTTATTTATTGACTTAATTCATTTAAAAAAATGACAATTAGGGCTGCTTAAAATGTATTTTTGTTGATATATTTTAAACTAAAAAAAAAATTTATATTGACATTAAATTTACAAATGGAATAATTATTTAAAAGTAAAAAAAATAATTAATAAATAAAATTTGCTATCTTTTTTGGATTTATTTTAAATGAATTTTTAGAAAAACTTTTAAATATGTAATGATGTACCCAAAATTAAAGTAACAGAGTAAATTAATTGACTAATAATTTTATTATTGAGAAATCAAATATTTAATAAACTACATTAAAATTTAATTGCTAAAATAAATAATTTTATTTTTAAAGTTTAATTCTATAAAAAATTGATAATTTAAAAAATATAAAAATCTTTACAATTTTTCAAAATAAATTGTTTATGTTTGAATGTCTTCTATTTATTTATTTATTTATTTATTTATTTATTTGTTTATTAAATCCAATATTTTTTTATAATTTTAAAAATTAATTAATTTTTCTTATAAGTTTTGAGAAGGAAAAAAAATAATTCTTTTTAAATATGAAAGTTTATACCTATGAAGATGTATTACTTGATTTTTAATTTAAAATTTATCTAAAGTAAATACTTTTAATATCAAAAAGTTATAAGAGTAAGATTTTAAGGATCTTTTATAAATAGAAATAGATTGGAGGTGATTTTATTTAATTTTTATTTTAATATATCTTTAAAAATAACAACTCAGTATGTATTATTATGGAAGAGAAGAAATTTATAAACTGTCTTAAGTAATATCAAAATGCCTTAATTTAGAGAGCTTGATTATGAATTTAAAGTACGATAAAATATTTTGAAAAAAGTATTAATTTTTTTTCTCTCAAAACAGAGGAAACAGTATAGGAAATGAATACCTTGGATTACTGGCATAGAATATTTCAAATTGTAGTAAAATTTAAAATCTAACATTAATTTTAGAGTAAAAAAATTAATAAATCCTCTTGATTTAAAGCCTATTTATTTAACTATTAAAAGATGGAATTCTATTTGGAATTTAGGGATTTAAAAATTTGGGATACAAATTTAAAAATTAACATATTTAACTAGTCTGTAACTAGATTTAGGGTTCTTATTTTATTATTAATCTCTTTCAAAAGTTAATATAATCTAATAAATTAGAGTAAATTCTATCAGAAAAGAGGGAGCATAGTACTTAGGACAAGCTATTTCTAACTTTTCATAACTACAAAATTTAGAGTTATTATTAGGGTAAAAAATTATCTTCTATCCTTTTGCTTTATATTTAAATAAATAAAATATTTTTTTAAGAAATAATTACGTAGAGGATGGTGCGCTTTTGCTTCTATTAGAAATAAGAAAATGCTAAGACATTTAATGCTTAATTCTTGAGTTTAAGTAATTTATAAAGTTAATATTAATTTAATAGCATCTATTTATTTATTGATTTATAAAAGCTTAAACTAAATAGAAGACAATATCTTATAACAATTCGGATCAAATATTTTAAGTTTCAAAAATCTTAAGCAGTTTTCTTTGAATCTCAAGTAAATTAAATTCATAATTAAGTTTATTTATTGAAAATTTATTTAATTTAAAGACAAAACTATAAATTAACATCACTGGCTGAATTAAAACTAGTTAATTAGATATAAAAATGCTAAAAGCTAACATAATTAAGGATTTATCTTGAGTAAATACTTTTTCAATTAATAGATTATATTCATTTTTATCTTAATAAAAGAAATATTGATCAAGAAGCAGGAATTTACTTAAAAATTTTAAATAGCCTCTACAAAATAAAGCACTTGACATATTTCTAACTAAATATTTGATTTTGAATTTAAAAAAAATATACTTGATATAGTTTTGAAAATATCTTCATAAAATATATTTAATAATTGTAAATAATAATAATAAAATTCATCTGCTCTCTAAAAATAATAAAATCTCTTAACAATTTGATATATTTTTACTTAAAATGATGACATTATTTAATTGAAAACAAATATTTATTTTAACTTTTTTTATTATTAATAAAATAAATAAATAAATACTATTTAAAATGTTTATTAAATTTCTCAATAAAGTTATTATAAATTTTTTTTTAATTTTTTTATCAACAATGGTGAAGAGGAGTCTTTACACATCTAAGTGGCATTTTCCATTTTATTGAGCTTTAGAGTTGATAGATCTGCATTTATATTTTACTTACTAATAGGAGATACTAAATCTTAATTATCTGCTTTTCTTTTTCTAGTTGACCTTGTATTTACTGAAGTTGCTTATTGAACTTCTTATTACACTTAATTTAATTCTTTTGTCTTATAAGCAGTTCTATCAAACTCATTTCCTTTTTAATAAGAATCAAATACGGAAAGTAGCTTATTCCCTTCAATCTTATCTTGTAACTTTTTAATTTCGTTTTCAAGCTATTTGCTTAGCTTTTACTAGTTATTAAGCTGTTCTTATATTTAATTAATAGTGAAGCTACTCTCCTAATAGCTATCTCCTAAATTTAATCCACATTTTTTTGATTTCGATATTATTTTAACTAAAGTTTCTTTTTGGAAAGCAGCAGATTCTTTTTTTCCACAAGACTCTGTAAATTTTCTAGATAAACGCTTTATTTCACAATGGTATTCAGCATCTTACACTATTTTTTAGAACTTTTGCTATATTTCAGATAAATTTTCGAGTACTTTGATTGCCGATTCAACGTTTTAATTTAAATTTGTTTTGATTTCTTCAAATTTTTTTTCATCATCTATTTATACTTTAATTGCATCACATTTGCTAGTAATGCATTAAATTTTTTACTTTTCATGAGTCAAATGTTTTTGTCTCTTATCACAAATACAACATATTTCTTCACAGCAATCTAGGCAGATAAATTCTAGGAGTTATTTGCATTAAAGACAATTCATTTAAAGATGTATATATGCTGTTTTTTTTTTTTAATTTAAATTATTTTTGTTGTGTTAATTAATTTCAATCAAAGATATTCTGACAGGTTTAGATTCTACTTTAATTTCAAATTTTTGATTTTTAATTCTATTGAAAAGAAATTCATTTAGGCGGGGTAATTCATTACTAAGTAAGGACTTGCATTATTTATTATTACATATAAAACAAAATTACCTCAATTCATCATTTAAATTTAATAAATAATCTATTTATTTATAATTATTATTTTTATAAAATTCTCAATTCAACTATAAAACTATTGAACAAAAATAATTAATATCAATCTATTATTTACTTTTAGAAGTTAATTTTCTATTATTAAAATTAAATTTATTTGATGCTTTAAGATTTGAAGGAATTGCTTTTATAAGATGATTAATAAAATTATTTTTTATCAATAATTTATTTCAAAAATAATAAATAATAATTCATTTGAAGAGATAAAAAAATTACCATTTTTTTCAGCAAAGTAAAATAAACACACATAATTAATAAATAATAAATTCAGGCTGATTGGTTCTAGTTGTTGAAGATAAAAATGCACCTGGTTATTTAAATACTTGAAATGTATTACTAAAGCAATAATTTAAATACTCAATTAACAGATTGCTTTTGTAAAATACAGAAATAACTTAAACGCAAATTTTTAATATTTTAGATGTATTAATATTGATTCAAACCAATCTTTTAATAATTTATTAATTAATTAAGTAGGAAAGTAATTAATAATAATTCAACAAATATTTAAATATTGATTGTATGTAGAATATAATTCAAAGCGAGAACGAACCTCAAAAAGAAGATGAGAGATTCGCTGTAACTCCCATGTTAGATCCTATGTTAGCATCTAAATAGATAGGAGGAATTCATAATAGCAATAATGATTTAGTAAATAAAAAGCTATTAGATATAAATTAAGAAGAAGTTTTAGTGTTAGACTAGGTAAAAGAAGACTAAGAAGTTGCCAACATTCCTAGTTCCTATACTCCAAATGCTATTTTAACTCAGGACTTGAAATTTATTTAGAAGTCGATTTACTACTTTAAATTTTTCAGCGAATTTATTTTGAGAGATTTTAAGATTAAGCCATTGAATAATTTGATAAGTGTTAGTACTATTGTCTTGTTAATTGTCTTTCTTGGATTAATTAATATAATGATGAGCTTATCTCCTATGATTTACCTCATGATGAGTGAATAAGAAGTAGGTGAAAGCGATATTCTTATAATCAACCCTGAACTCGCTCAGCCAAGTATGACTAGTTCAAGTTTAGATAATTTTTTGATCGACTATCAGCATGTAAATGATCAGTACTGCTAATTATATCTTAAAGGATGTTCTTCAAGATATTACTTAAAAGGAATGCAGACAGTAAATGGCTAAGATGTTTTTAATGATGTTATACTGATTGATGTTCTGAAAGAAGAGCAAATAGGACTAGGCCGTCGTATTAATCTAACAGCACTTAAAGAAAATGAATGCTACATTAGCAGTAATCTTAATTCTATTTTGCTAAAAGAAGAAAAAAAATAGTCATAAAATAAACAAAAAATTGTACTTGACTTTAATCTTGGATTAATCCTCAGCTCTTTGCCAAGCTTCCAAAACGAGGATCTTAATTAATCATATTTTTAAAAGATATCATTCATCACATAATTATTGGTAAATAAGTTTTAATAGGATGGAGTGACTTACAATACTTATTAAGATCTTCTATTTCATTATATCCCTACTTAAAACATAGATTAAGAAATTAGGGACAGCATTAATAGTTTTAACATTGAAAGCTTTTTAAGTGGAAATAAACATGAAATTGTTAATCTAAACTACACGAGGCAATATGTATTATGCTAAAAACTGGCGATGTTTCTAATGGATATGAAATTTTCTCTCAATCTACAAGTTAAAGATGTCATTGGAAATTCTGTTGGAAAATTTGAAGACAAACTCTCTAATTTCGTCATCTTAGACTACACAAATTAATATGATTACATTTTATAATAAGCATGCTCCAGTTTTATTAAATAATTAACTGATAAAATGGCTTACCACTCAGTAACTTACTATGCATATTTGAATGTTAAGTATCAATATCTATATGAAAAACTTTATGTTTCAGTAAAGAAAAACTCAGACCCTGATTTCTTTAGTAAAAATGCCATAACTTTGTACGGAATCTACAAAGATAAACAAAACATTTACCTTGAAGAATAAACTATAAAAAACTAAATACAATAATAAAGTAATAAATTCTCTGAAGTTTTTGGAATGAACTATCCACTTAAAACAATGTATCCTTTGTCCATAATTTAGATAAAGAATCTCTAATAAAAGTAGATTTTAGATAACTCTTATAACTGTGGAGTTATTTTGCTTATAGCTCTAAGTTCTGTAATTATCTATTCAGTCTCTCAGTCTAGTATTCAATAAAAAGTGTAAGAGTATGGAATAGTTAGAATTATAGGCTACTCTACATAATCACTTATCATATTTTCTCTCTTAAAGGCTATTATTTTTTACATGATTCCTGCACTTATAATCGCAGAGCTCTTAAATTTAGTAGTATTAAAGTTTATAAAAGATTATTTCTATGCTTTGCTACAATTTCCCGCAGATATCAGCTAAGAATATAGCAATAGCTATTACGCTACTACAGTTTTACTTGGAATAGGATTGCCTCTTTTTTGTAACCTTTATCCCTTTAAGCAATTCTTTGATAGGTAAGTACTAAGTCAGGCAATTAATTCTCACTAAAGAGTGGTACAGTAAACGAAAGTCATCATCTAAAAGCTTGAAAAATATGGCATTTCATTATACGCCACTATAAACTCCGCTATTTTAATAATAGTTGGAATTCTTACATATTACTTTGCGCCTTATGCCTACGTTTCTAAAAAAATAGGTAATATCAAAATATAAAATTTTTATCTTTATTCATTTATAACTATAATTATTAAAATTTTAGGATTGTTTTTACTGATTGTTAATTTAACATTCTTAATGGTCAATGTCGGAATTAGCTTTTTACTTAATCTAATTTAGAGAAAGCTTGAACTTGGGTGGATCAGAATGGTCTTAAATTGCTTTTGTAAAAAGGACAAAAATTTGCAAACTTCTATTGAAAATAATTTTAAAAATAATGATACTAGAATGTAGAAGCTAGGTATGATTATAATGATGATCTTTTCATTTTACATAAGCATAGGTAGCAGCGTAAACAGCTAAATCATGATGGTACAAAATATGGTTAAGTTAAATATCGGAAGCGATTATATGCTTGAAGTGTAAAAGAATGAAGTTTCTCTTGATGAAGCACTTTTAACTTAAAATATTGAGAAATTCAAATAACTCTATCCTAACACAATAAAATCTTATAGCTTTGTATCAAAGGGTATAAAAACTATTGAAGGATTCCAAAGAGCTACAAAATTAAGAAACAATTTAGGAGTCAATATCAAATTTGATTTTAAGGCAATAAGCCCAGAATTCTATGATTCAATTTATAATGAATTGATATTAGTTGACTCCCCTCTTTTCTTAGGGTAAAATCCCTCAAACTCTCTATACTTTAGCAACGGAACATCAATAGGGTATTTTTAATTTTTTAATTTTTATTTAATGTAAATTTATATTTAATAATCAATTATAGGAGAGTTGTTGAAGATGAAATGATGTAGTCTAAAGATCATTTTTAGATTATCTCACATGTCTATAATGATAATTTCAAGAATATTAACTCAATGATAGAACACTAAAATGAGTAATATATTCTCTTCTATCTGAGTTCAAAAGATAAAAAAGCCCTATCTATTTCTTACAACTGCCATATGGATTTTATCCTTGGAGCTACAAGATATAAAGGAAAACCTGTAGGTTTTGCCAAAAAGATACCTGGGTTCAAATCCTTCACTGAAAATTCTGTATTTTCTATGTTTTAAGATTCAGAAGCACTTATATCTTATCAATAATTTTAACACATCTTGAGAGTTTCATGGGAAATTGAAGGTTATTCTGAGGATAGTATTAACATAATGATAAATAATTTCCCTAAAAATTCTACTTTCAATATTCCTAAAGGTTAGCTCTTTATAAGGTTATACGATAAAGTGGAATTGACTTAACAATAAAAAAATATGCTCAAAAGCGCTTTAACAGAGAATAAATAAGAATCATCAGTTCATTCTGATTCATAGAATGTATCATTTTATGACACTCATTCTATCCTCGTCTCTCTCAACTATTTAGTTGAGTTTTGGAGTTTACTCTTTAATCTTGTATCTGTATTCATTTTTATACTCACATATTACCTCCTCACAATTACCTTCAAGTAAAATGTGTAAGAAAATCTGCATAACATAAAAATTTTCAAATCTATTGGGCTGAATCACAATCAAATACAGAAAATGTAAATATTTATAACAAAATATTGAAATACATATTATTTTCACAAATAATTAAAAAATTAGATTTATTTATGAAGGTATCTCAGTTATGATAATAAATGGTATTGTTGGTTTAGGAATAGGAATGTTATTATCTATAATGATATAGTAACAGTTGATAGTATTCCTAGAAATGCCCTTCGACTTTTAATAAATTCCTTACAAAATTACATCTTTACTCTTATTTATGTGCATAGCTCTTTCTATTTACACCTCTAAGTCAGAAATAGATCTAGTTAAAAATAAGCAAATCGCTCATATTGATAAATGAATAGTGTTTTATTTATCATCAACTATTTAAAAAATTCATCTTTCTTTAACCTTAATTTAGACTTTTTAAAAATATGATGCGAAAAACAGAGAATATAAAAGCTTTAAAAAAAATCTAAATAAATATAATTTATTTCTTTGATATTTATTTTATTTTACTGTTTTACTGTTTTGCATAAATATGGATTTAAATCTTCATTCTCTTTTTTCAACTAATTCATTAATATCAAGAAATTGAAATTCTTTATTTAACATTTTAATCTATATATATTCTTTTTTTATTTTTCAGTATAGAAAATTAAAATTAAAATCTCAAACTATCTTAGATTTAAAAAAACTGTCATCTCCATAATCATAATGTGATCTGTAATAAATAGAAAATTTGTTTTTAAACGATAAGTGAATTTATTAAAAAATTTCATTATTAAATTTTACTAATAAGACTCTATAATATTTTTAAAAACTAAAATAAATTAATATGTAACATTATGGTGTTGAAAAAAATTAAATACAATATCTCATGATAATTTTTTAATATTATTTTTTTATTGGTAATAATATCTTGAATTAATATGATCTGGTTTGATCTTCCTTACTTTTCTTTTCAATAAATTGATTAAAATATAAATTTAATCAATTTTCTTTAATTTAAAGTTTTTATACTAAGAATTAGTGATTTGTAATAAATAATAATTGGCGATAATAAAAAATAATCTGATACAGGATACCATATTATCGTGTTGTGATGTATTAATTTTAAAAAATAATTATATTGAATTGATTAGAGCTAGTGATTGGTTTGTTTTTAGAAGCTTTTCATTTTAACTTGCACTTACTATTTTTTTTGTATTTATCTATAAGATCTTAAATAAAAACCACGATCATAAAATTGTATTAGCTTAATATTTGATTTGAATGTTTTTTAATTATTCGTATGGTTTAGATTTCAATTTGTTTAATGGTTATTCCAAACTGTGTTATAATTAGTTAATTTGATGTTTTTTAAATCAACTAATTTTAGATAGATTTATCACAAATGAAAAAATTACTCATTATTTATTGAATTTATTCGTTGATATTTTTTATAATTGATTTGATATTAGATTCGTCACATAGCAACAAATTTAATATTAATATTTATTTTACAAAAGGGTTATTTATTAGATGGTAAGCAAATAGTAATAAGTAAGTTTATAGATATTTCTTTCAAGTTATCATAAAATGTCTTTATTATAATAAGATTAGTACTTTTCTTTCTAAATTAGAAAGAGAAAGAAGTTAAAAAGATGCATAACCACTAATTAATTTGCTGCAAACCATTCCTATATTTGAACATTATTCTAAAGAAGATAATATGATAATGATGAACTGGGCCAATAAATTTTAGTATTTAAGATAAGAAAAAGGGCAGTAAATATATGCTCGAGGTAATATTTAGTAATAAATCTAGGTTTTAGTAATTTAAATAAATTAAAAAGGCAGCTACTCAGATACTTTCTATATCATTTTATCAGGAGAAGTAGGCATATTTAAGAAAGCCTCAAATTTTGTCAATTAGGAAGGATAAGAACCTCAAAGAGGTAGACTATCTTCTCAATTCAGTAAAGATTCAAATGAATAAAAGCTGTTTATGAAAAAGTGGAGAGTAAAAAAAATAAATTAATAGTAAACCGTTTAGCAGCAATACCAGATCGAGGTAGATTTTTAAGATTTGCTATAAAACTGATAAGTAAGTGATACTCTTACTCAAACAATAAACAAGACCTCTAATAATAATAATAATAATAATAATCACTAAAATAGTATTTCAACTAATTAACAATAAATTTCCTTATAAATTCCATCATGCAATCACTAATAATAACAGTAGCATAATGATTAGATAAGTCTACCTAGCTAGGTCTAAGAAACATAAGAAAATGAAACTGTTGAATAAATGCTAATTAAACGTTACTTGAATTTAACATTAGTTTCTAAACTAGGATAATACTAACATTTTGGAGAAGAATCTTTAGTTTCCTCTGCATACAGACTGGAAACTGCAGCTTGCATGGAAGATACAGAGCTCATATTTATAAAAAAAGATGATTTTAAAGCTATAGTAAATATGAAAGAAGATAAAAAACTCCTTAAAAAAACTGAATATATGAGAAGCAGCATTATTTTTTAAGATTGGAGTTTTAATACTTTGAAATATTTATACCTCAGTTCAGAAGAGATAAGTGTATCTAAAGGTGAAATAGTTTTTAACTAAGATGATATATCTTCTACTGTTTTTTTAATTAAATCAGGATCATTTTCAGTAAATATTTATCAATCTTATTTTCAAAGCTCATTTTTTATTAGTTTTATTTAATGAATTTTTATGTAAAATTGCTATAAAATTTAAAATAAATAAAATTTAGGCAGTGAAAAAGCTAAGAGTCGATTTAAGCGAAAAGCAAAGAATTCCTATTTAAACTTTAAAATAATATAAAAGTAAAATGGATTAACTGTACAAAAATATAGAAGTTAAGGTTTATACTTATAGCTAATATGGCATTTTTGGTGAAGAAGATCTGCTGTTAAATTAAAACAGAACTTTTTCTGTTGTTTGTGAGAGCTTTGCTGGAGAATTGCTAGTTATTTAAGCTTCAGAATTTTTTAATAAAGTAATGAAGCTGTCAAGTGATATAGTTTAAACAATATAAAAATAAAAGGAATAAATATTTGAGCAATCATATTAACAGCAAAAAAGAAATATTCACAATTATTAGAGCTTTATTATAGAAAACAGATAAGAGACATTAAATTAGATAGATATATAATTAAAACAGAAGTCTGTTGAGATGCTTAAAGAAGATGAATCTCAAGAGTTACAATACAGAATAAATGAGGAATTCCATCAACTAAAGAATATAGATCCAAATGTTTCACCTTCAATATATCCAAGAAAAAATTTACACTCATTTTATCGACGGAAAATGTATTAATAAATAATTAATAAATAAAAAAACTATGAAAATCCTATATTCAGTCCTTCTAAAAGTAAGGAAGATAACACTCAAAAGGAAGCACCTGAAATGATTTCAAAGCTAATTAATAAAAAAAAGGAGGTTTACCAAGAAAAAAATATGAAGCCAACTCATCCAGAAGAATATGATGATATAATAGAAATAAGTCCTAGGACTAAAAAACAATTTGAAAAAAGAAGATCGGTCATAAAAAGCCCGAAAAGAAGTAAAAGCAATAATTACACAAAGAGATAATCAATTTAGGTTTTAGAAAATTTAATTAAAAATGTGAATAAAAAATACCAAGTTAATGAATCATTTTTCTAAACTGAAGAACAAGAAAAGGAATTAAATTCAAATGACAATAAAAGTAAAAGTAAAATAGCAATAGCTGATCTTTCAGTATCTTTTGATGTATCAAAAGATAAACCATTCTCTGTTGATAATAACTCTCTTAAAAATATTGAAAAGCTGCTTAAAAGAAGAGATAGTATTACAACCAGATTATTATCCCATCATACTGATACATCAAATTCTTAAATTTTAGATGACATTGTAAATATGAATTATTCTAAAGATTTAACAGATTATGAATAAAAAGACATTATAAAAGAGAGTAAATCAAAAGATGGGACTTAGTTCTTACCAAAAATAAAATACAAAATGAATGACTAAGAGGAATATATGAAACATCTAAAGCTATAAATTGACTCTTATAATTCATACAATTAAAAGTAAGACAAAGTACTTTAAAAATATTTAGAAAATAAAAATCTTAAAGCTACTAATGAGTACAATTATATAAAATTATCTCTATCTTAATTTGTAGAGTAGAATGAATATAAACAATTATGTAATTAGAACCCTAGATCTCGCTATTTATCAACTAACTCTAAGAAAGTTAATATGTAAAGTGCTGTCTGGTAGTATAACATATAGTAGCTAAACAAATCAAAACAAGTAATTAGCTAAGCTCTTAATAATATTAAAATACAAAACGAAGAAAAAAGTCTGAAAAGATCTATACCAATAAGAATAAGCTCTTCCTTATCAAAATATTAATATCCTTAAAATTGAAATAAAAAGAATCTTCAAAAAATCTACTTTAAAGATAATTTTTATGTTAATTTCTAAAATAATTTGAAAATTATTTATTTAAAGATAAAAAAAATTATTATTAATTGCAATACAAATAAGATTTACTTAACGAATAAAATAAGTTAATTTTTATTCTAAATTCAATTAATTAAATTAACATTAATAAAGCTATTTTGCTTAAATCAATTTTGTAAATAAATTATTATTTATTCTAATTAAATAATTATAATTGTAAATAAATTATTATTTATTCTAATTAAATAATTATAAAATTAATATTATTACATTTTTTCTAATTTTATTTGCTGTTTTGTAATATAAAAGATAAGATATAAATCATTTAAACAAATATTTGTTTAATCCATAATCTCTTTGCTTTATTTTGAGTTTTAAGGTTTTGGTTTAATTTAACAAAATAATCTGTTCTATTAATTACTATTAAACCTCTTTGTAAAATTTTAGTAACAGTTAAAAAGATTTATGTATCTTTAATTTTATTCAAATTCAAAACAACTTAGTAATTAAGAAATATTTTAATTTCAAAAATTAAATATGAATAGCAACTTTTTAAATTAGAAAATAAATAATTGTATTTGTTAATTGAAAACGTTTTAAAAAATATATTAATATTATTACTTACTTACCTATTTTGTTCAAAAAAAAAAAAAATAAATTCAACAAAGTAAAAAAATAAAAAAGCTAATAAAAAAACTTTAAAAAAAATTTGTTTATTAAATAAATATAAAAATTCAAATAAATTATTAAACTTTTCTCATTTTTTATTGGTATTATATTTTTTAATTAAAGATAAAACTCAGTATTTTAATCGTTAAAAATTAAGTTAAATATTTTCATAATTTTATCAAATATTTTTTTTGGGGTTGGGGTTGGGGTTGGGGTTGGGGTTGGGGTTG